>QOCX01000438.1:84141-125092 GCA_005959815.1 Sarcophaga bullata
TTTTTGAAGCTTGAAATGAATTTGAAATACTAATGCTGTTTGGCCTCCACTGTATATAAATAATATGAACGTTATTAATTTTTATGTGCATTTACCCCTATTTTGGAATCAGTCATGCCAGACAACAATAATTTTATATCGCAAAAGTATTGTTGCTGCTACTGCAACTGCAGTTTTCTTTTTTTTTCAAATGTCACGAACTCAACTTGATTGTTGGCAGTGATGAATGAAAAACACAATGTTTTTTTTATTGTGTACAATTGTCGTTTTGAAAAAGCTTCAATAATGTTTTCTTTCTTCCATTTTTTTTTCTTTTTTTTTTCTTAAATTTTATCAATTTTTTCTTTTTATTTTGTCATACAATAAATAATTGAAACAAATTTAATTTGTGGTGGCTAATGTATAGGAAAACCGTGTTTATTATACTTTTTGAAATGATTCACACGCAAGTAAATTAATTAAATACCGAAAGGCGGAAGTAAAATAAATACATACTCGATGTGTGTACGTACATACTCGTATGTTTCAATTTGTACACACATTTGATAGTTTTTTTCTTATAAGAATTTCTTTTGTTTTTTTAATTTAATTTTTGATCTTGACATAATTAGAAATTAATTAATTTAAAATTATTGTATGAATGAATTATTGTTAATTATTACCTTTAAAAATATTATTTATTTACCTTATTGTACTAAGAAAGAACGTGACTCTGAACCGATTTATTGAATCTCGTCAATGTAACAATGAAAGCGCTTTCTTTCTATACGCAATTAATTATTAATTATGGAAATTATTATTTCTTTTTGAGGTAATCAAATTATAATTTAAATTACTTTATTTGTTTTTTTTGAATATCAGGTTTGAATTTGCCTTGACTTTGTAAAAATTTTTCGTTTTAAATGTGAATGTTTTTTTATTTAAATTTGTTTTCATTTGAAAATTTCACACACTTTTATCAATCGAAATTCTTGGCATATATATGTACGTACATAGATTCGAATGGGGGTACTCACTTTACAACAATAACAATAACTTAACAAATGATGTCCCTACTATTTTGGCTTGGATCTGATCATCAACTGTGTACATTTAATGTGTTACATGTATTAGTTACTGTGTACTTACATGTACTGTGGACTACACGGTGCCGATTTACCGTGTATACATTACCTGGTTACTTTAACATGTACACATTACATGTATACACTTACCTCGTTTACGTGCATACATTAAACGTTTACCTTTACATGTATACATTATCTGTTTACTTACATGCGGCATTTGTCTACATTACATGTCAATTAATGTCTACATTACATGTGCACATTTACATGATACATACATTACATGGTGCACATTACATGGGCTACATATACATGTGCACTACCTTATACATGTCTGACATTACATGTGGCACATATTCATGTCTGCATTACATGTGCACATTACATGCGTACTTTACATGTATACATTTCATGTATTGATTACATATGTATATTACATGTGTCAATTACAGTATACTTTACTTTACATGTGCACATTACATGTCTACAGTACATGTGTACATCATATGTGCACATTACGGTTTTTTTGTCTTGGTCCGGAGGTGGGAAGCTTCGAAAGACACCTTTGTTCCAACAAAAGAGTGCACGATTCACCATCACTGGTGCCTACGTACTAAACCCACCCCCTACACACTTCAATCACTCTCCCCCCGCGGGACTGCCGTAAGGTATTACTTCGCGGAGGGCTGGTTACCTTTAAAGCTTTAGCACATTAAATCAAATTTCGCCTTCGCTCCTCCAACCTTCGGAGTTCCAGCATAACTTCAGCCATTCTCTGGCTGTATTGGCTACATAGAATCCTAGAATTCATCACCTCTTCCATAAGCCGATTTGGTACAAAAGTCGTTACAGCAGGCCATCTAAATGTTCCGCATTTTCCTCTTCATATACCCAGTTTGGGCAAATAGGGGAAGTATCACGCCCAAATCCGTGCAAGTACTTCCTGAAACACCCATGACCAGTTAGAAACTGGGGTCACGTAATAGTTCAGCTCGAAATGATTGTTCTCCAGCCAAGGGTTCATATCAGGGACAAGACGAAATGTCCATCTTCTCTTTAAACTGTTCTCCCATTGTGACTGCTATTTGTGTATCCTCCGCTTTTATAGCTGCTATTTGTTCTACGTACTCGAAACGGTGTGTACTGAGTATTGGTGTCCTTGCCAATACCAGTACGGTTGCATCAGACACTGTCCTAAAGCCACTTAGACTTAGACTGTCCCCACGGAAAGTGCTTCCGACCATATTAGGCGAGCATATAACATTATCGAGGTTATTATTCTCCTCTTAAATGGATTTGGTCCTCCAATATTTGGTATATGGTAGTGCTGGAGCGCTACCATATATGTCAATAAGATTCACCAAATTAAACAAGTTTCATTAAAACGGAGTGGCAACAACGAGCTTCTTTTTTTTTTTGTTGCGTTTGTTCATATTGTTTATATTTGAAGTGTCCATATTGAAAACAATATACGAGGTATATGCATGGCAAGTTCAGACATAAACTTAGCTTTAAAAGTTACCGGTAGGCGATGATCTTCCCTTTAGCCTAAGACGCACTTCTATCTATTGTCCACTTTTTCATGAATTTCTACGATATCTTTCTTATTTCGGAGATATTATTGAATGAAAATTAGTACCTCAGCCATTTAATTGTCGTATAATTTAAACGAGTGTGCTGAAATACTAATTTCCATTCAAAGGATTCCGGATCAGTGCACTAAAAACCTTTTGAAAAGTAAAGATTGGTTTCTGGGTTAAAAATCTTGTCGGCCGATTATATTTTAAATTTTTCGAGCATTCCAATTAAAAGATTTAGGGCCATTATTACAACCTGCCGTTAACTAAAGGGAAGATTTTTCAATTGTTTATTGTTATTATAAGTGGCCAATAAGATAGAAGTGAGCGTTAAGCTAAAGGGAGGATCATCCTATCGGTAACATTTAAAGTTAATTTTATGTCTGAATTGGCCATATTATCCATTATTTTCATGTAATATAAACAAAATAAGCCAATACAACAATAAAATAAAAAAAGGAACCAGTCGTTGCCACTGCGTTTTAAACAAAACTTGTTCAAGGGAGCAGTTTTATCGGCATTGTTCCGACACTGCCATATTTTTGAAAAAGGTGATTTGATTTTTTCCGTAGGTTGTAGTAACGAAAAGAAGTGAGTTTAAAGTTTAGCTAAAGTTACCTTTAACTAAACCCAACTTTAACGGCAAGTTGTAATAATCGCCCTTGGGAAGGTAACAAACGCGTTTATATGTTAAACAAAAAGTTGCCAAACTGTATTGTTTTATAAATAATTTCTTTACAGCAAATTGTTTCCATATGTTTAGTGTTTCTTAACTTATGCATTATACTGTATGTTTTCTTTATTTTTAAAATTATATTGTGAATTATAATAAAAATATAAAGAATAATATAAGCAACTATTCTCACTGTATATTCATAAATTATTTCTATATGGAATAACCCTCTTGTTACTTTTAAGTTATAAAACAGTGTAAGCCAATCAAATTCTTCCAAATTATTTTAATTAATCATAATAAAACAAACAAAAAAAAAACCCAAATTTCTCTCTTTTTCTTTTGACTCAAAACGTTACTGTCTCATTTTATTTATTCTCTGAATTATTTTTCTTTATTTTAACACTGTTTTGCGGTTTTAATAACATCTTTAAGCATCAACAGCGAATTAGTCACTGAAATTTATTGTCTTGTTTTTTTATTGTTTTAAGGTTCTTTCCCTTTCGACAAGATATCTTTTGTTTAAATGAATTAAAAGATAATCACTTCACCTGTTCACAGATTTAAACAGGTTATGATTGGGTTTTTCCTTAAACATTTATGAATGGATTTGAGAAAAAAAAAAAAACTAAAATCTCTGAACTTTACTTTTGATTTTGATGAGTCAATAGGTCATTGCTTAGCGTAAACAATGGCTATGTTAGTTGATAAAATAAAAAAAAACTAGTTTTTATGTTACCGTTAGTTTGTATTTGTTTTTTGTTTTTAATAATTATTAAATTATTTAATTTTATCTTAATAATAACAAAAAAATAAAAATAATAAATTGAACTTTATTTATTGTCGTATAAGATCTTTAAAAGGTTATGGTGTCCAGCTTAGAAAAATTAACTTTTCTTTTCAATTTCTTAAAGGCATGGAGCTTAAAAGACTTTCCATAATTGCAATTTGATCGCACATACTTCATTTATGGCATGAAATGACTAGGTTTCAACAGGATACATTCCTACCTACGTACATAATTCGTTATTACAACCCTTTAGTCAGTTTTACGATCTTTAAAAAAAGAAAGATAAGTTCTTACAAGTTCTTGTTGTTTTTGTTACTAGCTATTTACATACTAGATTTGATTAAACTTTTTTGTGGATGAATGTGCTAATTACAAGACCACCACTGTACGCTAATGCCATTACAAAAACGGTTGAAATTTTAATGTGGGTTTTATAAGAATATTCCCGATTAATTCTGCTTGTAGTCGCCGTAGTCTAGTAGGTAGTGTGTTGACTTATTGGACATGAGGCTATGATTTAAACCCGTGGTCAGACATTTCTAACAAAACAAAATAAGAAAGCAATATTTCTTTGGCAACTGAATCTCAACAGATTTCTGGCAAAAACTCTGAGAGTAAAATAAAATTGGCATGAAAAGTTTTCTCAAAAATCTATCTCTTGGAGTCTATTTTAAATTGTACGTCCCTTCACTTATGCTTACAATATTGTTAAATTTCTTTTAATAAGAGTTCCTTTTTCTTTATGCATTGCTTAAGTCTACCTCATAGAATGTTTAACTGATGTTAAATTAATTTTTTAAAAAATATGTTTCATTTTTGGTTTTTACTGTAAAAGGGTCGTATAGATGGGTGTGCTAATTATATGACCTAAACTGTATCAAGAAAACTAAGTTTCCATTTGAAATAATTAAAAAGTTAACAGAGCTTTGTCCAAAATCTAATTGTCATTCTACAAATGCTATAATTTCCATTTAAATATAGGGTGGGTGCTTTAAAAGTTTCAATTTAAAAATGCATTTAAACAAAAATGGTTTGAAATCTTAACAAACTTATTTATTGTTGTGAAGTACAATTGTTTCGGTTCGAAATGGAATATTATTACATTCGTATGACTGCCGCGATTGACCTTTCAGTACCTCATTCGATCAGGCCAATTTTCCTATACTTTTTGAGAGTATGGGGTCGTATCGCGGCAATGGCACCACGAATGTTGGTCTTCAAATGCTCAATTGTCTGTGGGTTGTCGGCATAATACTTTACTTTAAAGGTGCTCCACAGAAAATAGTTCATCAGTGTCAAATCGCAGTTTCTTGGCGGCCAATTGACATCAGAATTTTGGCTATTTAAACGGCCATCAAACGTTTAACACAAAAAATCGATTGCGACATGAGATGTGTGGGAAGTTGCATCATTCTGTTAAAACCAAACATCGTTCACATCAATACCATGAAGAAAGGGTACAAAAAAATGGTTATCATAGTGCGATAGGTGCTAATGTAATGGTTGCATCGCGCTCATTTTCAAATAAGGGTCAATGATGCTTACGGGTACAAAATACCGTGCGATAGGCACGGTTGACCCGGCCTCATTTTCAAAAAATATGAGCCCATGATGTGTGTGCTCCACAAGCTGCACCAAACAGTCACTTGTAATGAGGGCATTTGGCTTCTGAAAGATCACGCGTCCCAAATCCAGCGATTTTGCTTATTAACGTACCCACCAAATGAAAATGATGAGCTTCATGCCAAAAGATGATCTCATTTTTTGGCAAAATCAACGTTATCGTGGTCATGCAACATCAAACCTTTGAAACCATTGAACTTTGTGAGGCGCCATACCGAGACATACATAATACATAATTGGCCATTACAACTCTTCAGTCAGTTCAGGCCTAGCTTCTCACACCACTTATGTTGTGTGTGTTAATTTTATACATAAGTGGCGGGACCTACAGCTTAATGTCGACTCCGAACGATAGATTTTTGAGAAACTTTTCATGGCAATTTTATTTACTCTCAGAGTTCTTGCCAGAAATCTACTGAGAGGAAGCCGCCGAAGAAATATTTTTTTCATATTTCGTTTTTGATGTCTGACCGGGGATTCGAACCCTGGCCTTTTGTCTAATAAGCCAACACACTACCTACTAGACTACAGCGACGCCATACCGAAATCTTTTCACAAAATTTGATGTAAACTGGTACGTGAAATGTTCAATTCTCGAGAGCAATGAAGAGTTGATGTTGATGTACGAGCACGCTCACGTCTTGGCGCAACAACAATGAAACCAGTTTCACAAAATTTAGTATTAAACTTGCGTATACCGGGCACTGTTGGTCCATCACTGCGACCAAATTTTGTATGAAATTTGTTTTGAAAATGAATTTCCAATAAATCCCCAATGTTACTCAAGCGTAAATCGATTTTTTACGTTCAGTGAAGATAATATGACTGAATTTTGTGACAGAATAGAATAGCATAAGTATTTCCAGATTCGAAATACCTGATCGCTCAAATTTAAACCCGATATTATTATTTTTAAAATTTTTGTTAATTTTTTTATACGCAATTTTTATGTTTTTAGGAAAGAGTTCAGTCTTAAAGTATGTTTAAAACTTATTCGAATGGAAGTGAAGAAAATATTCCCTTGAATATTGTTTTTATGAAACAAAATTCACGTTGAGCTGATTGCAAATTAAAATTAAAAAAAATTTAATTTAAAGCAACTGTTATCGCTTTCATGGAGTAACTGTTGAAATTCACAAAATTTCCAAATATTTCATGACTTATTTGATAAAGAATGGCAAAGTTTTTGACTGACATTTGTAAACTTAAGCCCAACGAATTTCATTTCATCATAAAATACTCGTACTTTGAGTTCATTGACCTCTTAATTCTCACCCATCCTTTAAATATGAATTTATGACAAAGAAGGCCCCCTAAACTATTAAAAAATATCAGACCAAAAAATCAAATCAACACATTGCTTCGCACTTTTGTATCCGGCGCTTTAAAGAATTGCTTAAATTTAAACTATATGAGCGTTACATGGGCAAAAAAATAAAAATTAAAAGAATTTAACAAAAACAAAAACAAAAACAAAAATAAATGAATAATTATTATCGCAGTTTTGACGCTGTTAACTTGCTTGACCCAATTCTGGTCATGAATAGCTTTTTAATGTTGGGAATGTATTTACGGTGCGGCCTGTTGATGATCCATACGATCTGACATATTGCCTGTAAACAATGTACGTATGGATGTATATGGGGAAGTTTACATGAGTAAATCATGTAAAAAAGAAAAAAAAACAGTCCAACCACACGCACTCATATGAACAAAAGGATACAGTTTCGTGTGAATCGTAATAAAATTTCTGCAAAAATGTCAAAAACACGCAAATCCCCAGTCTGTATAAATTCAGATAAAATTTATGAAAAAAACACACACTCAAACACTAACAATATATAACACAAATATGATGCATATGTATTGCGATTCATTATTTTTATACGTACATACGCTTAAACTGATTCATACAATACGTACGTATGTACGTCTACGTATGTACACATGCATTTGGAATATTTTACCAGTAATAATAAATATTCATGCATTTATTTTATATTTGTTGTTGTTGTTTTGAATAGAAAAGTTAATATAATACATTCACATACATACATACACATACATACTTAAGTATGGATACACAATTATATCCTTCCATGCATATACGTACGACAATGTGCATGTAGTCTCTTAAAATTTTTTATACAACCCCCAACATGTATGTATAAACGCTTAAGCATATGCCTGTATTGGTTTCATAAACACACACACACACATCCACAAACGCTTTACATTTTGTAGGCTTTCATGAATTGGGGTTCCTTCCTTTTTGTTATGCATTCAAAAACATGCTTGTTCGGTTCGGTTCGGTTCGCATCGGTTTGGCACGTGAGTTTTATGTAAATTTTACAATGTACAATATTACAAACTAAATGCTCATTTATGTCATTATTTATTAAAATTACTAACACTAGCACAGCCACACTCCCGCACGTTAGACGTAACGTACATAACGTACATCACCGACATTCACGTACTCAATTCAAGTGTAAAAATACATGAAAATCAGCAGTTAGCTACTGGATCTGGGGTACTTGTTATAATTCATCACATCACAGAGATTTAATTTCATTTTTTTTTAATTTTTATTTGTATTTCTCCTACTTCTCCTCCTCTCAATAATATTGCTATTGTTGTAGGTAAATAAAATAAATATTTTATTATGTTTACCGTTACAATTATTACGAAATAGTAGAAATTAAACCTTGACTGACTTTTTCAATTTACACATACTCTCACACTATTGCACACTTATGTGTTCAATAATTGAGAGTTATTGTATGTGAAAGTGTGTGTAGAATAGCTTAACCCCTTAAAAATTGATGTCCTACTACCCTTCAGTCTGGATTACAACGCTTCTTTCACTTCTTCTGAGTGGCGGAATCTACAGTTTAAGAGGAAATCACCGAAGAAATGTTTTTTTCGTATTTCGTTTCTTGTTGGATATGTCCGACCTGGTGTTTGAACCGCTATCTCATGTCTGATAAGCCAACACACTACCTACAACTAGACTTGTATTGTATCAAATACACACATAATTACAACAAAATTCCTTATTGCGGAATTTCAGAGATTGTATTCAATATATCCATGAAAGTTTGCACCGTTATTTAGTTCCGTTAGTTCCGCAAAGATTTTGAAAAGGTATTTTGTAAGTTCCAGAATTATTTTTTTCTTCTTTACAAATAATTTTCCAAGGAGTGCAAGTGTGTAATAAGCTCTCTTAATAGCAATTTATTGACATAGTCTCTGCTGTTTAACGGTTTACCTCTCCCGTCCACTTTGCACCAACACCAACACCAACTGACTGTCATTTAAGGGTTGTATAACTTACAACTTGGTTGCATTGTCCAGTAGTTTACATAGGGATCGCTTGGTGATCCGATCGGCCGGAGCGGAAAACGCTGCATATCAACGAAACAATGTTGCTTGATGCCCAAATTGACAGCAAATCGAAATAGCAAGAAAAAAATATTTCTTCGGCAACTGCCTCTCAGCGGATTTCTAGCAAATACTCTGAGAATAAATAAACTTGCCATGAAAAATCTGTCGTTCAGAGTCGATTTATTAACATACACAACATAACTGGTAAGAGATCTGAATCAACAGATCAAACACCAGATCAGACATCTCCAATACAAGAAATATAAAAAATATTTCTTCGGCGACCTGTCATCAGCAGATTTCAGTCAGAAACTTTGAGAGAAAAGTTTTTCTTAAGTTTAGGTTGTAATCCTGACTGATGAGTTACAATGACCCAATTATGTATGTTGATGTAAATCTTGTCATATCAAATATTTGGCTCATTGACTATGCTTGAAGAATGCAACATAGTTTCACATGCATTGCTCAGAACGTAAAGAGCACCTAAACGAGTGGTTTAACACTAACTTTACTTTACTTTGCAAAGGAAAGTTCGAAAATGAACCCCGCTTGTTTAGAAATCTTTTTAAATCTGGTCCACTATAACTTCATAAATCAATCAATATGATTCGGGAATGTCAGACAGGAGTCACAGCCATTTGGCAAAATTCGGTATTAATATGGCAGAGTGTAATGGGTTTTATAGACAAGGGTAATACAGCAAGTGTTACTGTAAGGTTAACGTGTACAGTAGCTATGAAAGTAGCTACAGGAGTATATAAAATTGCCATGAAAAGTTTCTCAAAAATTTGTCGCTTGGAGTCGACTTTAAACTGTAGGTATTGCCAGTCATGTATGAAATTAACACACACAACATAAGTGGTGTGAGAAGCTAGGCCGTAATTCCGACTGAAGGGTTGTAATGGCAAATTATGTATGTATGTATTATGTATGTGTTGCAAGTTATTACACCGTTATCCTGACCAAAAATTTGTTTTGGTTTATAATGTACGAATGTACTCGTGTGTATATACTGAATTATGCATGGATTTATTTGACACTTACCAACTTTCTCGTTCCATTAGTAATCGCTAATTACTGTACAGATTTTTGGTGGTGGTCGTAGTCTAGTAGGTATTGTGTTTGCTCATTATAGTAGACATCGTGGTTAAAACTCAGCTAAGACATCTAGAATAAAACAAAACATGGAAAAATAACTCCTTCGACGAGTTCCTCTCACCGGTTTTCTAGCAGAAAACCCTGAGAGTAAACAAAATTGCCGAGAAAAAGTTTCTCCTATCACACATGGATAAAATTAATGCGCACAACGCAATGCGCACAACGTTAGTGTTATGAGCAGCTAAGTTGTAATCCTAACTAAAGGGTTATAGTGACCAATAAAATAGTTAAGTGAATAGGATTATTGGAGAATAGAGCATGGAAGCATATGGCTTCCACAAAGCATTTCCGCTTTGTTTCCATTTCTGTAATCTATTGTTGTTTCAGTTAAGCACATGATTGGTCTGTTGTAGCAGGTACTAGGATAATAGGGCTGCCATCTATTGTTACCTAGAAACCACGCACTCTGATTATTTGTTGTATTGGTGGGGAATTTTGCTGTAGGAAACTTGTTTAATATTAATATTAAGCAAACATTTAGTCCAAATTTTCTAAAATATTTGGCCTTCGTTTACTATAACTGCAAATTAAGGCTCCTAGATATGTTGGAATTAAATAAAATGAACTTGAAAAATGTATAATATGAGCATATAACTGAAAGATATTTAGAAAAACCTTGATTTTAATATCAAAAATCAATGGACCTAACTGATAACCAGACGTTGGCACAAAGAGAACATTATAAAAATGTGAGTGTATTTGTGAGAGGCATGTGTTAACCCGGAGGAAAGTTGTTAGTAATATTTTCAAGTGTAAGCTAATAATATCCCCCCAAAGACTAAGTATTTAACTTGACAAATATTCCTTAAAAAAAGGAGATTATTTCTCATTGATACTAGTGAATAGCATTGGAAAATAGTGAATCCTGCTGTAATAGTTTTTTGGGTGTATAAGTGAAAGTTGAAAAAAAAGCGACATAAACCGTCTACTTCAGAAGCTGACAAGCAATATTTTTACGCTCTTTTTAACGAACATTGTTCGTGATGTTCGTGTCCTATGTGTGTAAAAAGCCAAAGATGTTGAGCCACCGGTGGCTATTAGTGCCGACATCTGCTGATAATAAACTTCATTCGCGATGTTTGAAAAGAAACTCAATCGTTCTTACATAGAACATAATTTAATTCATTTAATAACCAATGGGTTAATAAGTTTTCTTTTTCATCGAAATTCCGAAATCCATTCATATGAAATTCAAAATGAAAAAAAAAAAGCAAAAATTATTGTTAAAGCAGATCCATTAATCAAATTGTTATGACATCTTCCTGTTGATGACCGCCAACACCATCATCTGTCTGATAATAAAATTGAAATAATTACAATAAGAATAAATTAAAAAACAAAAACAAAAATTTAATTCAATTCAATTCAATTCAGTACGTAATATTGCAAAAACAATAATACAACACAATACGCAATTGTTTATTGTTTTCAAAAGTAATTTGTTGTTTAATTTATTACATTTTAAATATGGATTTATGCCACACATTGTTCATTTCATTTTTTGTTCTTGATTTTGTTATTTTTTTTTTGTTTTTGTTGTATTTTAAATAAATAACACTCTCCCTACTTTATTTAATTTTATTTTGCAAAAGAATTTGGCAGGATAAATCATTTTAATTTACTTCTACTTTTTATTTTTGCCAGTGTTTAAAGACGTATTGTTTATATAATAAATAATATCATCATATTATTTATAAAAATAATATTGTTAACACAAATTAATTCAGTTAAACGAAAAAGTTAAAGAAAATAAAATTTATTTCGTAACTCATCAAAACATTTGCAAAGCAATAAGGGCCATTATTAAAACTTGCCGTTAACTAAAGGGAATATATAACTGGCATATAAATTGTTTTTCGTTATTATAAGCGGCCAATAAGATAGAAGTAAGCGTTAAGCTAAAGGGAGCATCATCCTACCGGTATGTCTGAACTTGCTATATTATCCATTATTTTCAATATGGCAACTTATAATATAAGCAAAATAAGCAAATACAACAACAAAAAAAAAGAAAGAAGCCAGTCGTTGCCACTGCGTTTAAAACAAACTTCTTTCAGTGAACAGTTTTATGGGCATTGCTTCGACAGTGCCATAGTTTTGAAAAAGTTAATTTGATTTTTTCTGTAGGTTGTAATAGCGAAAAGAAGTTAAAGTTAACTTTAAAGTTCAGTTTAGCTAAAGTTACCTTTAACTAAACCCAACTTTAATGGCAAGTTGTAATAATGGCTCTAAATATAATACTATAATGTGTGGTTTTTCATTTAAAGAATTATCGAATTCCAATTTTATAGGGTGGATGAGTTAAAAGTTTAAATTTAAAAATTCAATAATCCACAAACAGTTTGAAATTGCACCAAACTAATTTATTTCTTTTTTTTGATGTGAACTACAATTCTTCCGATTGGAAACGGAATATTATTTCATTCATTCAATCATAGTACGTTATTCGATCGGATAAATTTTCGTATATATGGGGTCGTATCTCGACAATGGCATCACGAATATTGGCTTTTAAATGCTCAATTGTCTCTTGTTTGTCGGTAAAACATTTTTCTTTAAAGGCGCTAAACAGAAAGTAGTCCAATGATGTCGAATCGCAGCTTTTTGGCGGTCAAGCAAACGTTTGATGCAATATATCGATTGTGGCATGAAATGTGTGGCAACTTGCCATACATCCTGTTGAAACCAAACATCGTTCACATCAATACCATGAAGAACTGACACAAAAAATCGGTTATTATGGTTATAACCGATGGTTCAAATTTAAGCCGATAGATGGCCCACTCTATATATCACAAAAACAAATTTTATCAGGTTTTATAAGCATTTTTGTTTTAAGGATTATTGTTGTTGTTAAAATAAAATTAAAATAGAAATTCATTTTGTTTAAGGGACACCCCATTTTCATGTTCTGAGACCCACGGCTCGAGGTCATTTTGTCTCTACAATCATTGGACATCTTTCTCCGAAACGTGGCTACTAAAACTGCATGGACACCTATGTTCTCGGATATGCTGCAATACTGCATGAAATAGTAGGAAGAATGGATTGCTGATGCTGTCTTCGGTGACGGTGCCGATAATCTAGCACTAAACGGGTCATATAGATTACCTAACCAGAATTGAATATTTCAGGCGGAGATTTTTGCTATTGCACTGCACGCATGGTTTAGGACCTAACTCCTTTGAACTTGATTATATGAGTGCACCGGCAAGCAGGAATCTAATCGCTTCAAATTAAAGGGCAAAGAGCATCTACACAACACCTCTACTGGGATTCCGGGGCACTGTGGCATAAAGGTATCGAAAATGCCGAAGGAGCAGGCGTTAGAAGAGATATATGCTCCCCGAAGAGGAGCTTATCCAAAGTGGAAATGGTAGCATGAAATGCAGCAAACCGTGGATTGTTGCTGAATTTTAAAAGTGAGTTCGCTAAGAGAACGATTCGCATTCTAACACGAGTACTAATGCGACACTGCTCTATTGGCAGTTTCACTGACAAGTTCGGTCTGTCTCACAGGAATTACTGCAGAAACTGCCATGATGTAAACGAAACGAAATCGGTAAAAAAAAACTTTTATGCGAGTGGCCTGCAATTCAAAACAGACGTCGCCGGCTTTTGGGTAATCGAACATTTGAAGATCTGTACATGGCAGCAAACGTGCCGAACTGGCCGGTTTCATCCAAAGGTTCAAACCCACCACTAAAGGATCATGACAAGGGCCCTTATCTTACACTGCGTAATAAAAGTGACAATGTGGATCACAGAATAAACTTCATTGCGAACGCAAGTAGTCGCCGTAGTCTAGTAGGTAGTGTGTTGGCTTATTAGACGAAAGGCCAGGGTTCGAAATCCCCGTCAGACATCAAAAAACGAAAATAGAAAAAAATATTTCTTCGGCGGCTTCTCTCCAGCAGATTTCTGGCCAAAACTCTGAGAGTAAATAAAATTGCCATGAAAAGTTTCTCAAAAATTTGTCGTTCGGAGTCGACTTTAAACTGTAGGTCCCGCCACTCATGTATAAAATTAACACACACAACATAAGTGGTGTGAGAAGCTGGGCCGTAATCCTAACTGAAGGGTTGTAATGGCCAATTCTGTATGTATATGTTATGTATGTACGAATGCAAGTTTCGCGCTAACCTAACCTATAAAAAAATGATAACATAATAATTGATTTGTACTAATAATGTTATATATATTAAGGTATCTAGACTTTTGCTGTCCACTGTAGTTATATAATGAAATAAATACATCAGAAGTTCGCAAAAAAAAAGTGAATACTTCTGTTGTCCACTGTATCTACCATATTTACATTCCTTTTTAAGTGCATTTATCTGTTTTTCAGAAGGAATCATTTCAAATACCGTAATTTACTGTAATTTGTAGTTGAAAACTTGTAACCTATAATTACTGAAATTGTTTATACTGGTATTAACTGTTAATTAATATGATTAAAAAGAAATGCATAAATTTATTAGGTAAATAAATAAATATTTAAAACAGGGGTTTGTAAAAAAATTTTCCACAAAAAAAAAAAAAAATCTTTTTTCATTGTATTCAGACATTCACTACTGTTGCCATTATAATCGGTTTCGTGGTAATATTTTTGAATTAGTCAGAATTGTAAAAATTCTATTTGTTTTAATAAAAACAAAATTATTCCATTACTGACGTAGACACAAGCGGAAAATTGTGATAGGTCAGACAGCTAGCCTATGGAAAATATTTCAAAGAGTTTTTTTGTTTTACGCCCACACATCATTTGTTTAAATACGAACTTTGGAATACAATTTATACGTCAAAAATTGCAATTTCCTTTAGTTTTTCTGTGATGAATTATTATTGTTATTTAGAATGATGATGATTATTATTTGAACCATATTCGATGGAACTAAATCATATTTAGAAATTAAGGTTATTATTTATTACCATACTCGTATTATTGCAAATCATATATATGTAGAGCGTGGGCCATTTGAAAGTTTAAATTTAAAAATGAAATTTCGCCAAATTTATTTTCTGTTTGTGAAGTACAATTGTTCCGGCTGGAAATGGAATATTATTTCATTCATATTGATGCCTCATTCGATTTGACAAAATTTTCGAGCATTTTTTTGAGTGTATGGGATCGTATCTTGGCAATAACATCACGAAGGCCAACATTCGATTGCTCGATTGTCACTGGTTTGTCGGCATAAAACTTTTCTGTAACAGCGCCCCACAGAAAATAGTCCAACGATGTCAAATTGCATCTTCTTGGCGGTCAATTAACATCACCATTTCGACTAATTAAACGGCCATCAAATGTTTGACGCAATAAATCGATTGTAACATGAGACGTTTGGCAAGTTGTACCATTATGTTGAAACCAAACACCGTTCATATCAATACTATGAAGAGCGAGTACAAAAAAACTGGTTATCATGGTGTGATAGGTGTCTTCATTGACCGTAATGGCTGAGCCACCCTTTCTTTCAAAGAAATATGGGCAAATAATGCCGCCGCTCCTCAAGCCGAACCACACAGTCACTCGTAATGGGTGCATGACATCTTCAAGATCACATGTGGGTTTTCCGAGCCCCAAATACGCCAATTTTGCGTATTATCCATCTAATGAAGCGAAAACGAATGCGGCTTCAACTCTTAAACCAGTCTGAACCGCCTAATTCGACCTAAACTGGTGCGTGAAATGTTCAATTCTTGAGAAAGATGACTAGATGATGTTGATGAATTCTCATACACATTCGCAGCCACAGCTACGATATTTTCGGGTGTACACACTGTACTAGCATGTCTTGGTGCATCAACAATGAAACCAGTTTCAAGAACTTTAGCAATAAACTTGTGTATACCGGGCACTGATGGCGCTTTTCTGCGACCAAAATTTTATACGAAATTTTCGTACAATTCCCGACCAATTATTATATTTCCAATAAATCCAACCGTGGTTCAAGCGTAAATCGATCTAAACATATCTAATGACAGCTATTTAACCCAGGATAAGGTCCTTGAAACCTTTTATAGGTGTCTTAATAATTCACTAAAACAGCATATTATACAGTGATCGTCAAAAGAAAATGTACATTATGAATACATTTCTAACAATCACCAAACACAACTTTTACCACTTAAGGAGAGTGCCCTAAAAAATTGACAATATTTCGAAATTTTTTGTAATTTTTTTTTCAATTATAAAAACTGCCAATGAAACAATTTTTAAATAAAAATAACGGTAAGTTATAAACGTATATTTTTTTACTGTACAGTTTCTTTTGACGCTCACTGTGTTATCTTATTGCATATGAGAGCATCTCATCTATTTGATAGAGGTTTGAAGGAAGACTGTATCACCATTTGGATTATATCTGAAGAATATTGCGTACAAATTTTTGTGTTGCCAGTTTTTCTAATTGGCAACCGTAACCGTAATCCCTTGTGTTGGAAAAGTTTTTTGTTTTTTTTAATATTCCACATTGAACTCTTTAATTTACTTTACACGAGTGCTTGTTAAGGAAAAGTCTGCAAACAGAAAAAACTCCTAAAATTGTGTATCATAACAATTAATATCCGGACTGTACGAACAATATTCTTTGAGTGTAAAAACTATATATTTTGTACTCACTAACGAACAACTCTTTCTTTAGAACTCAATAGAGTATCTACTTCATAACACAAACACAGAGGCTGATCGTATGAAATACAAACCACAAATGAAATCCACAAGATACATGCGATCACAGGTATTCTCTGAATTTCTTATACTCTTTTAATGGCTCTCTGAGAAATGTAGTTTTTTCTCTTGTATTGTTTTGTTTACAATGCTTGTATCTTCTAACTCAATTGCATTTTGATCAAAGTATCTGCTTTTACTACTCATAGGGCGTGTTATGGTTTGAAGAGAGGAGAAGAGATACAATACACAGCTCTTGCATTAGAAAACAAACGATATCAGCTGTTTCCATTGCGTGTGAGAGCGCAGCTATCGAATGGGTTTTTTCTTTCGAATTGATTGCATACTCGTACACATGTTCAAGAATTAAAAAATAATTTATTCAGTCAGTCAGTTAATCAACAATACATGGTTTTCGAATACAATACATGGGTATTGAATACAATATCTGTGGTTATGCGAGAGCGTTTCTGTAGTTTTTTTTATTTTTATTTTTATTTTGCGTTCCACTTGGTCACAACAACATGATTGTATTACAACTACAATATGAAAGAAAACACTAAAGTCGCCGTTGCTCATGGTAAGCCTAACTAAAGTCACTTCAGTTATCAAACAAACGCGAGCGAAGCGAAGTGGTGTTGGCCGAATAAAAATTGCGTCTGTCCGCGTACGCCATACATACATATATACATACATACGACTTGTTTTTAGTTTAATATACGAATTATAAATTTTTTTTATTTTTATTGTAGTTTTTTCCTCTTTTTTTGTTTTTTTTTTGTCATTAAATCGGTTTAAAGAGTGAATTTTTAGTGATACAAGTATAATAATAACCGCGGGTCAAAATAGCGAAAAAAATATATTTTTTTAATTAAAAAAAAAATCTACAAATTTATTTAAAAAAAAAACCGCTGAAATTTTCTAATTAATCTCTTTTATCGTAGACGATTTGTTATTGTTTATATTGTGCGTGTGAAGCAAGAGATATTGTGCTTGTATGTTTAGCATTTGGCGGCCCAATAGTACGAGCGAGAGAGAGGGGCAGAAATATCCAAAGAGGGTGTGCTATTTCCGTTTGTGTTGTTGTTTTTTTTTTCTCTCTTCATAATTTCAATTATTAAAATCGTTTTACTACCAACGAAGCTGAAGAAAATATAAAAATCTGAGAAAAGCCCCCCCTATAAATAGAAAAATTAATTCATATTAGCAACGACAAGAAAATATCGAAAAAAATATACAAAAAAAAAAAATTAAAGGAAAATAATAAAAGAAAATCTGAAGATAGAGTGAAGAAATCCTTTGTTGTGCTAAGTTTTCCATGTAATTGTTATTGTAGAAAAGGCGCATGTGCCATTTTGTTAAACAAAAGCAAAAATAATCATTTCGAAACTATATTTCAAAGTGATTCAAAACAATAATCAAAAAATAAAAATAAAAAGAGCAGTTTTAATATCAATTTAACACAAATTAAATATAAAAAAATAAAATTAATAAAATATATTAAATATTACAAGCATATTTAATTCAGTTATAAGAATAAAAACAAAAAAATTTAAAAAAAAATTCAACATAAAAACGTATTTCCCAACGACCACCTCAAAGTGTGTTTATTTATTTTCATTTTTTTTTTTCAATTTATTTTTGTTTTTCAAAAAAAAGAAATTCGAAAGAAAATACAAAAAAGTATACAAAAAATCAATTAAAATTAAATAAAATTTGCCTACAAATTTACCACCACCTTTCAAAGAATGAAAATTTCCCACACAGTGAAAATGTCTTTCATCTCATCATTTAGTGCGTTTAAAATATTTTTATTATTGCTTTTATTATTTCAACAAAGCGTTTTTGTTTTAACAAAATCCAATGAAAAGTACTCCATAAAACATCGCAAATCATCTAGATTTGAATCAGCTGTTTCCGAGGATTCAGTGGTAAGTATTTTCTTAGATATTCAACCCCCTACCTAGCTACAGCTGTTTACCTATAAAAAAAAAAGAAAATAGTGATGCCAATTGAATGTTTAGATTTTGGTTTTTAAATGTTATTTTTACATAAATTTTACAATAAGAATAATTACAATAAAGATTAAGGATGTTCATATTCATTGTGATTATTGATCATTGTGAAGTTATTGGAAGAACTTCCAATAAATAAATTTTTACGCTGATGATTCATTTGCGAAAGGTTAAGTTAAACTGTTGAGAGTATATGACTTCTCTCATCATATGTTTGGTTTTTCTAAAGTTATGTGACACTGTATAACTATGACTACGGATTCTAAGCGCCAATCTGGTAATACCATCAAGCTGTCACCGTATATAATAGCTGATTCACCTTCATATGTTTCCTCATATATTCACCTTCGTATGATTACTTTCCAGTATGATTGCCTGAATTGAATAAGTTTCAAAATTGCTTGCAATGGCTCAATGCAATCCTTCATATGCCTTTAAGGAATAGGTTCAATATCTGTAGTTTTAGTATTTATTCGGAACTAGCTAGGTTTTAATTCAGTACAACAGAGTAGTCGCCGTAGTCTAGTAGGTAGTGTGTTAGCTTATTAGACGTCAGGCCAGGGTTCAAATCCGATGTTAGACATCAAAACGAAAATATTTCTTCGGCGACTTCCTCTCAGCAGATTTCTGGCAAAAACTCTGGGAGGAAATAAAATTGCCATGAAAAGTTTCTCTTTAAACTGTGTAGGTCCCGCCACTCATGTATAAAATTAACGCACACAACATAAGTGGTGTGACTAGCTAGATCGTAATCCTGACTGAAGGGTTGTAATGACATAATATGTATGTATGTACAACAGAGTAGACTTACTCCATGGATTGAATACTGTTAGATCGTTTGGTCTGACTTTTCTTGGTCATTGCCAGTCTTTAAGCGCCAATCTGGTAATACCATCAAGCTGTCACCGTATATAATAGCTGATTCACCTTCATATGTTTCCTCATATATTCACCTTCGTATGATTACTTTCCAGTATGATTGCCTGAATTGAATAAGTTTCAAAATTGCTTGCAATGGCTCAATGCAATCCTTCATATGCCTTTAAGGAATAGGTTCAATATCTGTAGTTTTAGTATTTATTCGGAACTAGCTAGGTTTTAATTCAGTACAACAGAGTAGTCGCCGTAGTCTAGTAGGTAGTGTGTTAGCTTATTAGACGTCAGGCCAGGGTTCAAATCCGATGTTAGACATCAAAACGAAAATATTTCTTCGGCGACTTCCTCTCAGCAGATTTCTGGCAAAAACTCTGGGAGGAAATAAAATTGCCATGAAAAGTTTCTCTTTAAACTGTGTAGGTCCCGCACTCATGTATAAAATTAACGCACACAACATAAGTGGTGTGACTAGCTAGATCGTAATCCTGACTGAAGGGTTGTAATGACATAATATGTATGTATGTACAACAGAGTAGACTTACTCCATGGATTGAATACTGTTAGATCGGTTTGGTCTGACTTTTCTTGGTCATTGCCAGTCTTTAGTCAGGATTACGATCAAACCTATCACATCACTTATGCTGTCTGTGTTAGTTCCATACATGAATGGCGGGACCTACGTTTAATCCGAACGACTGATATTTGATTTTTGCTTTGGAGCTTTTGCCAGAAATCTGCTGGAAGTTGCCGCAGAAATATTTTTTGATGTTTGACCTAAGTTTGGAACCGAGGCCTCACGTCTAATAATCCAATACACTACCTACTAGACAATGACGACTCCTTTTTTTTTGTATGAATGGCCCAATGGTCTGCTTAATTTTACTTATTCAGAACTAGCCAGGTATTGAGCATAGCAAAGTAGACTTTATGCATAGACAAAAAACTCTTAGCTTAGTCCGTCTGTTTATTCTTCACTTAACTGATTACAATTACTCGACTGACGCTCTTATTTTCTAATGCTTGTTGTTTTCAAGTTGGCATAAGAGACTCCATATAATTTTGTTTCCCGTGGAACATTCGCTAACGTTTGAGATGACAGAGGGCATTCAAGTTTTATTCTGGTCTAACAAAAGTCTTTACGTCCTCTGAATCTGATCTCTATTTTATTTTAAGGTCTTGAGCCTCAACTTTTGCGCATGATTGTCAAATAAACTATACGCAATATTAAAGTTTCATTCCAGCAGGTCTCTATATTTTCAGAAGAAATTTTTGACTTTAGAGTGCCTTGGTATTCTAGTGGGTATTGTGCTGGACTGTTAGCGTAAGGGTTGTGGGTTCGATTCCTACTAGAGACTCTGGTTATCCATCTTGTAATAATTAAATATAGTTTGTAAATGTATTGTAGTTAGTATATAAATATACAAACGGTTTTATTTAATACCGTTAATACGATTCAGGTCAAGGCAGTTATAGTTAAGAACGTTTGGAAACAAAAACGAATACAAAAAAATGTGACTAAAAAAAGTGTCAGTAGAAGCCGACCCGTAACTCATGTATAAAATTAGCGCACACAACATAGCTGACGTGAAAAACTGGGCTCTAATCCGAACTGAAGGGTTGTAATGATCAATTCTGTATGCTTTATAAAATCGATTGTATTGAAACGGATCTACCCAGTGCTAGTTGATAAAATATTTCGTGCATTATTTTGAATACGAAAGAGAAAGAATTGTTGGAATAAAGGGAACCCATAGTAATTTTTTGGCTTGACCGATTGGTTCACAAGAATTTATTATCTTTACAAATGAAATTTAAAATTTCTTTGTATTTTTTTTTAAATTAAATTTACAACTAAAAATAATTTGTTTAGAATAAGATAGTGAATCATAAATTGTAATTGTCCATATGAGGTTAAGGGGACTTTTAGCATTTTTAACGCTAAATGTTGTTCTTTATTTTGTTTAGATAATGAAGACAGAATTATAGTTCAGGAACTTTTAAGAATTAAATTCAACTTGAAGCAGAATTATAATAATAACGCGTACATATGTAATGTCATATGACAAATCGTAAATCCCACCAGTTCATTGACAGAAAACGTAAAAAATTTGAGAAAGAGATAACAAGCATTGTCAGCTATAAATAAATTATTTTGCTGACACTAGCACACCTTTAAGCAGGTTGTGTAATGATTTATTAAATAATTTAATGTAAAGAATACAAGCTTAACAAAATGAATGGAGCGGAGCTTGTAATATTTGAAATATTTTAATAAATAAAGACGGTGTTGACAATCTTTTGCAATTGTTTTAAATTGTTTATAGAAGGCCCTTATATAAGATAAGGTTTGAAATATTGCCAAATTTATTATGGAATGGAATATTATTTCACTCATATGGCAGCCTCGAGAGGCCTCACAATACCTCATTCGATTGAACCAATATTCGTGCACTTTTTCAAGTGTATGATGTCGTATCTTGGCAATGACATCACGAATGTTGGCCTTCAAATGCTCAATTATTTCTGGTTTGTCGGCAAAACACTTTCCTTTAAGTGCGCCTCACAGAAAATAGTCCAACGGTGTCAAATCGCAACTTCTTGTCGGCCAATTAACATCACCATTTCGGCCATCAAACGTTTGGTGCAATAAATCGATTGTGGCATAAGATGTGTTTCAAATTGCACCTTCCTGTTGGAACCAGATATCGTTCACGTCAAAATCATGAAGAGCGGATATAATAAAATTGGCTATCAGGGTGCAATGGATGTCTACAATGACCATAATGGTTGCGCCGTTTATTTTCAACGAAAGCCGCACTAAAACAGTCATTCGTAATGAATGTATTGGCTTCTGTAAGACCTCGTATGGGTTTTCTGGGCCCCAAATACGGCAATTG
The DNA here is from genome assembly GCA_005959815.1 of Sarcophaga bullata. Lineage (NCBI taxonomy): Eukaryota > Metazoa > Arthropoda > Insecta > Diptera > Sarcophagidae > Sarcophaga > Sarcophaga bullata. Next base: position 106,878 of record QOCX01000438.1, read on the forward strand.
TGCTTATTAACGTACACACGAAGACGAAAATGAGTTTCAACCCAAAAGATGATTTTTTTTTTGGCAAAATCGCCATCGTTGGCCTAATAAAGCGTTAATCGATTCATTACGTTCAGTGGAGATAATATGACTGAATTTTGTAACAGAATAGAATATGACATAAGTGTTGCCAGATACGAAATAACCTATGGTTCAAATTTAAATCGATAGATGACCCACCCGAAATCATGACACAATGGAAACATATTTCCATCGTTGCTTTTCACACAGAATCGAGTTTAAAATTCAATTGGAATAAACGCTAAATGAAGAGATTAATTTATTGGGCACATTGTCAACATTGTTACACTCCTTATTTTACATATGATGTGATGTATCGCACCCTTAATATCTTGCTTTTTTTGTATTGAAATTATTAGCCTGGCAGTCTGATAGGCAGTCATTCACTTAAACGGTTGCACATATGTACGTATGTATGGACGAACGTATCGTCATTCTTTACGTCAGCCAATATTTCCTTTGTAAATAATCATATTGTTGTATGTTGTATATTGTGTTGTTGTTTTTGTGGGTTTATTGAACTACTACTACATGCCCCAATACAGCAACACACACTAATTTCAGTTGAACACAATGACAAAGAGAAAATGACAAGGACAGAGCTGGAGTTTGTAATTGAGAGCATAGAAATGAAAAGGAAATTCTGCTATTAAAGTATTTGGCGCCGGTCTGTCGCATTTTGCCGGTTGCTTGTTTACAGTTGTGCGCTTTCATTACTCATGGCAGTGTTGCCACAATTCTCAAAGTGTTTGTTTAGCTTTCGAAAAATCAATCTTAAATCCACAAATTATTTATAAAGAGCAAGAAATCTTTAATTTCTAACTCCAGAATCTGTTGCTAAGTTAAACGTAGAAAACTAAATTCCCAGTGATGGCAACTCTTAGCATTTGCTTGCAGATTTTCCAATTTTCTGTTTTCTTTACATTTTCACTTGTTCGTTTTCGTTTTTTTTTTTTCGTTGTTGTGTCTGCAAGTAATTTATTTTAAGTCACTCTCAATTTAATTCTTTTTTTATATTCTCTTCGTCTATTTATCCTTTTGACGACAAAAAAGACAACACATTAACGTAAGTGCTTATACATACATATGTACATACGTGTGCCTGTAGTCCTTGGGTATGTTTAATTTTATGAACTGTTTTTGACCCTTAAAATTAATTTTTTTTCATTCTTTATATGAAACAAGCAAATTTGCATGTGATTCATGATCGATTGCAGAGGTGGGTGTGTAGAATTAAACCACAAACAAATGTTTGTTTGTGTATATGCCATATGTATTGACATTTTGTAAATTTTTTTTTTTGAAGAGAAATTTCAGTGGCATTAAATTTCTGCTAATGAGTCACACCGGAAGTGGTTAGGGTTCTAAGGTGATAGGCTTAAGAACTGAAAATCAATGAAACAAAAGCTTTCAATATTAAAATGGTCTTCTCCTACCCACAAAACTTTTATAATTTTTTTTTAATACAACGAAATTAAATTAGTTGTTATTAATCAGCATGATTAATTCGCCATTGTAATATTCACTTATAGAGCCGTAAGTCTATTGTGATGCCATTACCTCACTCAATACCTCACGTCATGGCAGACAGATAGCTATTGAGATCATCCAAGGTTACGTGAAGAAGATTCTAATGACATGACATTTACTATTCTACTATTCAGTTTAGCAATCTCTGGCAGTTTTACTGTCTTGTCTGGATCATTTATGCTTGAAAATCCTGCAGTTCTTAAATTAATTAAGTTGCTGAACACTTGGCAACAATTATTGATAGAATCGCTAATAATTGTGTAGCTGGTGGCCTGTAGCATCAAATGTGTTTATGGCATATTTCTGTAACATTCTAACTTGAAAGTTATTGTATATACGAGTACAGTATGCCTTGGATATAAGCACACCGTATGTAAGAATTCTCCGCTTGACACCTAGGCAATCTTGATTATTGCTTTAAAACTGAAACCATTTCGGTCTATGTATACATCCAACTTTTAAGCATTCTCCTCTTGTAAATGGGAAAATTGTACCTCGTATATTAAATTTACTTAAAAATAGTTTGTTTATGACAACTCTCTTTCTAAAATTGATCTCCCACGCTGTACAGGGATTTATTTGAAAAAATAGTACAAAGAATTGGGCAACGCAGTCAATTCTATGGAATCTTGCTCTTGAGGCTGCACTCTGTCTCATTAAGATGACTGAACCAGGCAATGGAATCTAAGATAATTGGTTTCCGAGAGAGAACCTACATTCCACAAATGTTCGAATTTCGTAATTTGTAAAGCTCTTCTTCCATTAATTCCATGGACGAAACTGCAGTTAGATTCTCTGCCTTGTTAATGCTATAATAGGACTCTTGGCTATGTCTATAAAGTCTGTTGCGGATCTGTCTTCTGCAGCAATTTCTTCGCAGTGATTCCGAAATGGTACGAGGCTTAACAACAAATTACAACTTTGTTCACCCCACCAAGCTGTAGGAGATAATCAAAGCCGACCAGCCGGCATTTTATCGAATATTGAGCATACTGTCAATGGACAAATGGAATTTTATCAGCTTGAATGGTATGCGACTATTTGCTCTTAGGTGCGGAATTCCGATATAAGAATTCCACGCAATGTCCTGCAAGCATGGAAATACTGTAGTAGCTATTATGTTATGAATGTTATGGTAACAGAAACTGTTAAGTTAACATTACTGAATTAAAGAAATTAAAAAAGGATAGCGGATAATAGAGTTGGAACATCAATTTCGTTTTATAAATCTTGTAAATCAATGAAAAAAATAAAAATGTGGGGGAAACGGGCCAAGTGACGTATATTATCAAGAATTTAAAAAAAGTTTGCTTTACAGTTGTAGAATGTCTTGCATTGGAGATATAGAGACGAATCTAACATTTTTCTTTTAATTTTTTTTATATTTTGTAATGGGTTATCCAACAAGGATTTTCAAACGATTGAAATAGTTGCTGACCACAGACAATGTTACGTATTTGTTCTGGAACAGTTGTTAACTGACCTTTCACCGAAAAATCATCTTCAGCGATGAAAAGCACTACTGGGTGAATGGATGCGAGAACTAAAAAATCGTTGAATTTGGACACGAGATTCAAAAACCATCAATGCATCCCGAAAAAGTCATTGTTTAATGTAGATCTTGCACTAGAGACGTCATCGGTCCATATTTCTAAAATACGAGTTTTATAGGTCGGTGATTATAAACTTCTTTTAGGCTGAATTGGATGATATGAACTTACGATTTCGTCAAAGCTACGTACCACATTGGATATTCTGTATGTACAATTTAAGGGTACGCTCAGCGCATGCGGAGATCTTGGGATCTGTCGCCGTTAGATTTTTTCTTGTGGGTTTTTATTAAGTCACGTTGCACAAACTACAGCGTTCTCGATGTCCATATATTTCATGCCATCTGTCACTTTTAGCCTGATTTATAAGAAATTGAAAGATGCTTTTGAGGAAGTAGTAGTCGCCATAGTCTAGTAGGTAATACAGAACTTCCCCATATACATCCATACGTACATTGTTTACAGGCAATATGTTAGATCGTATGGATGCTGAACAGGCCGCGCCGTAAATACATCTCCAACATTAATAAGCTATTCATGACCAGAATTGGGTCAAGCAAGTTAACAGCGTCAAAACTGCGATAATAATTATTCATTAATTTTTGTTTTTGTTTTTGTTTTTGTTAAATTCTTTTTATTTTTATTTTTATTTTTTTGCCCATGTAACGCTCATGTAGTTTAAATTTAAGCAATTCTTTAAAGCGCCGGATACAAAAGTGTGAAGCAATGTGTTGATTTGATTCCTTGATCTGATATTTTTTAATGGTTTAGGGGGCCTTCGCTTTCATAAATTCATATTTAAAGGATGGGTGAGAATTAAGATGTCAATGAACTCAAAGTACGAGTATTTTATGATGAAATGAAACATGTTGGGCTTAAGTTTACAAATGTCAGTCAAAAACTTTGTCATTCTTTGTCAAATAAGTCATGAAATATTTGGAAATTTTGTGAATTTCAACAGTTACTCCGTGAAAGCGATAACAGTTGCTTTAAATTAATTTTTTTTTAATTTTAATTTGCAATCAGCTCAACATGAATTTTGTTTCATAAAAAAAATATTCAAGGGAATATTTTCTTCACTTCCATTCTAATAAGTTTTAAACATACTTCAAGACTGAACTCTTTCCTAAAAACATAAAAATTTCGTATAAAAAAATTAACAAAAAATTTTAAAAATAATAATATCGAGTTCAAATTTGAGCGATCAGTTCCTCTGAATCTGACAATACTTATGTCACTCTATCCTGTCACAAAATTCAGTCATATTATCTTCACTGAACGTAAAAAATCGATTGACGCTTGAGTAACATTGGGGATTTATTGGAAATTCATTTTCAAAACAAATTTCATACAAAATTTGATCACAGTGAAGGACCAACAGCGTCCGGTATACGCAAGTTTAATACTAAATTTTGTGAAACTGGTTTCATTGATGATGCGCCAAGACGTGAGCTCTCGAGAATTTAACATTTTACGCACCATTTTACATCAAATTTTGTGAAAAGATCTCGGTATGGCGTCGCTGTAGTGTAGTAGGTAGTGTGTTGGCTTATTAGACAAAAGGCCAGGGTTCGAATCCCCGGTCAGACATCAAAAACGAAATATGAAAAATATTTCTTCGGCGATTTCCCCTTAGCAGATTTCTGGCAAAAAGTCCGAGAGTCGACTTTAAACTGTAGGTTCCGCCACTCATGTATGAAATTAACACACGCAACATAAGTGGTGTGAGAAGCTAGGCCGTAATCCTGACTGAAAGGTTGTATGTATGTGTGCATTTGAGGAAGACGCATTTGGCTTGAATAGATATTTGAAACGAATACAAAATTTTTGACATACTCTTTGTCTTTTTGAAATTTGAAAATAGGTTAGTGCTTAATGAAAGACTCGACGTATTTAAATCGGCAAAATTAGACAAATTCAATAAATAAATTGAGGAAAATAATCAATTAGTTGTGATAGCAATATATAAGCTAACTCGCTTAATAAGCATAGCAAACTGTGGGGCTTACAGCAGAGGTTTAAATTCACTCATAAGGCACCTGCTTTAAGCTACTCATTAAGAATAAGATTTGAAGACACAAAACATTAATGGGCATACTTGAAAAGCAGTACCTGCCATGAAGTTTATTATTCTACTTCTCTCCAGAAGTTTAAGCCCATCTGGGAAATTCAGTGAACGAAGGGGTTATAAAGAAGAGGGAGTATGTGTTAAAATAATACTTGCTTATTTACTTACTTGATCATTACAACTCTTCAGTGAGAATTACAACCTAGATTCTTACACCACTTATGTTGTGTGTGTTAATTGTATACATAAGTGGCGGGAGCTACAGTTTTTGAGAGACGTTTCATGGCAATTGTATGTACTCTCAGAGCTTTTGCCAAAAATTTGCTGAGAGGAAGTCTTCCAAGAAATATTTTTTTTGCATTTCATTTTGTTGGAGATGTCAGACATGAGGTCTAAACCGAGGCCTCACATCTAATAAGCCACCACACTATGTAATAGGCTACTAAATAATAAACCCTTTTAAAATTGGAATTGGTTTCGTATTAAAACTGAAAATCTTAATTTTTTTTTTGTTGTTTTTTGTAATTGCCCAACAATTATTATTTCAGTTGAAATTTTCAATTGAAAAAAAAAACAAAATTAATTGACTCATTGTATCGCTAGACAATAATGAATATTTCAGAATATTGTGTTCAAGTATCTTGACATTTTCTTAAAGCGTGTTTATTTTTCAATTGTCAGAAATTGTCCAAAGCAAATAACTCTCGCACTGTCTGTAAATGAGGAGAAATGTGAAACAATTAAGCGCCTTGCTATTGTAAGATGGAAGTTGAAATTCTTCTTAGAACGAGACCATAAATTCATTTGTAAAGCCCTTGTCATTGCTTGCCTTCATTTATTTGTATTACTTATAAACATTACTTACATACAGTGAGCGTCAAAAGGTAGTGTACAGTAAAAAAAATATAAATTAATAAATTATCGTTATTTTTATTTTAAAATTGTTGCTTTGCCAGTTTTTAAAATTGAAACAAAGAAAAAAAAATTACAAAGAATTTCGAATTATTGTCAAATTTTTTCGCGCACTTTCCTTAAATAGTAAAAGTTGAGTTTGGTGATTATTAAAATTTTATCCATGGTGTACAATTCCTTTTGACGCTCACTGTATATTATCACTTCTCCTCCATCCGCATATAATAATTCTACAGTAAGCATCATATGTCATATGGCAACATAATGAAAATGTGAAATGAAGAAAAACTTATCACCAACGATATTAAAGAACAAAGCCTGCGTATCACTCACTCACTCTCTCTCTCTCTCACACACGTTAATGCTTTTCCTCCCGCAGCAATCACTGGATTTGAAATCGAACAAAGTATCCCAGTAAATATTTATAATTTTTTTTTATATTTTTTATGTTTTTTAATTTTTTGTTTTTGTTTTTTTTGTTTTTATTATGATTTTTATATTCATTTGTTGTTTTATAAAAGACTCAACACAAGAAATCCTAATAAAGATCTGAATGCAGTCAGACAAAAAAACACAAGAAAAATAAGAAAAACATAAAGTATGTACAGAATCAAAACAAAAAGAAATTAAATGAGTTGAACAAAAGTATCGTACCAAATGAGGAAAGAAAAGAATGAAGAAAAAAAAAAAAAAAAAAAAAAAAAAGAAGAGGAAAGACTGTAAGCAGCTCTTTAAAAACAATAAAACACAATTACCAGGCATTGTTTAGTTCGGTTTGTGCCTCCATAAGTAGCAACTAACGCATGCCAATCAACTAAAAAGCAAGACAAAAAAGAAAAAAAAAAACTAAAAAGAAAATAAAAAAGAACAACGAAATGCATAATAGTGGCATTAAATGCATATTCAATGATGAGAGAGGTAATACACACACAAAGTACGCTACACAGAAATATAAGAAAAACGCTTACGCCATAATGTGAGAGTATGTATTGCGAAAAAAAAAAATATAATTTTAAAAACGAATTGCCAGATATTGATACGCTAATTTGTTTTTTATGATCCTTAGAAAATAAATTTGAAACCCCAGACGCAAACCACATACTTTAGCAGAGCCACTTTTATCATTAGCACTACAAATTCTGATCTTAAGAGAGCAATGTTCACAGTTTAACAGCGACAATTAGTATATTGGTCTTTTACTTCGTCAATTATTTCAGGCCATTGGCATAGAATTTAAAACTCATCATTATAATTTAGGTTATCGGGTAGTTTGCCGTTTACAGCAGGGATTACCATTTCATAGCTCAATTGTGCAGAGAGAATTCACACACATTGCTTATGCTCTTTTGTTTAGTCGTCGATCAGACTGCGGCGAGTGCACGTTAGCGGATGCTATAAAATTTTCTTTCAGGTTTACACTCAAAAAATAATTTAAGTATGAAATATTTTATAAATGCTTTTATTAAAATGTAATGTCGTATGTGTTCTTAAAGGACATTTTAAAACAATTAAATGATAAGGAAAGGGAACAGATTTTTTGTAGACATAAAACAATTTTTTTGGAGAAATTAAAAGGCTTGTTATTAGTAGTATTATTGTTATTAAGTTTCTCCTACTATATATCTAAAAAAACATTCCCCAATTTTGGAGTCAAAGATGTATAACTTTAGGCATGTTGATGAAATGAAAATCAAAATAGCATATATTACTAACATCTTTCTTTGACAGTAAATAAATAAATTCTCTCAATTTGTTTTCTCTCTCTTACTCACTAATACGCAACCAAAAATTTTTTGATAACCCCTGATAAGTTCACACGGTAATCCATGTGGCCCATTGTGTTGCCCAGTGTAAGGGAAGTCTCCTTGTCATGAGCCGTTAATTCTGGGTTTGAACCAACCAGAGCTCCGGACAAAATTGGCCTGTTCACTTAGTAACATGTTCGCCGTCATGGCGCAGTATCTTTAAACGTTCTGTCACCCAAAAACCGATGACATCGGTTTAGGGCAACCTCTGCAGTAATTAAAGTAGGGCAGACTGGTTTTTCTACAGTCCGCTGTTGGACGTAGTAGTTTGAAATTCCGCAACCAAGGTTGTTGAACTATCTATGGTTTATTGAATTCCATGCTGCTTTTTCCAATTTGTAAAAGTATTCTTGTAGGGGCGTATATGTCTTCTCTATCGTCTCTCTCAAACATTTTCGATCCCTTCCGAGATTGTTCGTTCGCCTTTTCATTCCACCCCATCCCACAGTACCTATTGGATGGTTTTTGGAGGAGAAATTGTCCAAGATATCCCACTACTACGGTTGGAAAACAGTGAAACGAATGCAATGCTCTGTATGCGATAATTTTGCTTGTTGTCGTAAGCTCTGGTTGAGAAATGCTGAAGTAAAATTTGTTCGATAAATCAGCACTTAAAGTGTGGTGCTCTAGCATCCAATCGTCATATTTTTGACCTTTAATTGTTTGTGTGAGTGGATGAAACTGCAAATTGAAGATTACGGCATAAAAAGTTATAAGACTGGGCCGGACTGGACCATCCAAAACAAAAGTAATATTTTCGACAGTGCATATACGCGTATATGATTCATAGTCCCGATCGACAGTCGCCATATTGCAGTAGGTCGAGAGCACAGGGGCCTAATCACAGCTGAGACATCTCAAACAGAAGAAAAAGGAAAAAATATCTTTTTCGGTATCTATCTCTCAACACATTTCTGGCAAAAATTCTAAGAGCTAATAAAATAGCCATGAGAAGTTTTTAAATCTGTCATGGCTCTTACGGATGAAATTAACAAACACAACATAGGTGTTGTGAGAAGCGTGGTTGTAAACCGAACTGAAGAATTCAAATGACCAATTAAGTTAAGTAATACCGATCGACCAAGAACGAGAATTCTCCGCAGTCTAGTAGCTGGTATGTTGGCTTATTGGACGTAAGGCTATGGTCCAAACTTGAGGTCAGATATCTTAGTTTTCAACCACTCATATACACTTGTCAGTAAACACAATCGGTTGAAGCTGAATTAAAATCGAATTGGTTAATGATCCTATGCATGTTCGAGGAATGTTCGCATCATATTCAAAGAAATATGGGCCAGATTATGTTTTTAAACTGTTGAATCATTGCAAATAGAAATCTGAAATAAGTTTTATTTGAGTTACTCCTTCAGTCAGGATTACGACCTAGCTTCTCACATCACTTATGTTGTTTAAAGTCGACTTTCAACGAATGATTCCTTCAGAGTTATTGCCAGAAATCTGTTGAAAGAAAGTCGTCAAAGGACTTCATATTTCGTTTTGTTGGAGATGTCTGATCTGGGGTTTGAAGAGTAGTCTTGGGTCTAATAAGCCAATGCAGTATCCACTAGACTACGGCGACTATTCGGTTTTGTTCGATTTATTTGATGTGGAAAAGGCACATATATTCGCTTTAATTCCTCGAGAAGTAAAGTTTCTTTCCTTTTCTGCATTGAACTATGCAGTGATATTTAATCCATAGACGGATGATGTAAAACATAAGAAATTCCAAAAGTTTTACGACCACTTGTAGGGTATAAACAGGCTATAAAAAGCTGCATATGTATGCCCGTAAAGAAAATATATCATCATTATGCTAAATCTAAATGAGCGTATAAATGCGAATGTTGATTATTTCTTATGCGAAATGCATAAACTAGTAAACGAACGTACTTTATTGGGCATATCAACTACAGTAAATGCAGTAAATATGGTACTGTAGTACCCATATGAAGTTGTATAGTGAGTGAGCGAGTGAGTGAGTGAGTGAGTGAGTGAGTGAGTTTATGGGAAGTGTATCTACAATGTTTATTTTGTTGCACATAGTAAATGTTCATAAATACCGAATGCATACACATGCAGGCAAAATGCATTCGTACCAACAAAAATATATGAAAGCTGAACTGCAGTAGTTCGACGCTTATACCATCAGTGAGTCAGTCATTCAAAATGCGATAACATCATTATCGTAAACATTGTAAATGCAAACAAACAAATGGAAAGATACGCACACATACTCGTGAGTGATATTGTTTTGGGATTGCTGTTGCTTGTGAATACAAGGGAGTAGGCCCAATTTACAGAAGCGCTTGCCAGCAACACTAACAATAACATTGTTAAACAAGTAGCGCAATATCATCATCGAACCCTTTTGCATTAAATGCCACAAAAAATTCGATTGTGCCCCCCCATTCATTTGGCATGGGCAATGAGATACACTATCGCCGAACGATTAAGGATTTGGGGTCAGTCATATGAGACGGCAATGTTGCACATGTACTCGCATATTGTAAACTGTTGCCATTTGAAAGTTTTGTCTCACTCGTGCGTAGCAGATTAGATACTGGATGTATTCAAATGTTGACTATACTTGGAAAGAATTTGTTTTTTTTTAATGATTTAAATATTGAAAAATCATGGATAGTTACATATGTATGTGTGTATTATATTAATGCATTACATGTAATTGTAATTGTTGTATACAAATGGATGGATTCTTTCGAATCTGGCAATACTTATGTCATTCTATTCTGACTACATTCTTTATATTATCTCCATCGATTTTCCAATCAATATACGCTTGAGCAACGTTGGGATTTATTGGAAATTTATTTCCTAGACGAAGGCAATTTGTTGGAAATTGCACGAAAATATCGTACAAAATTTGATCGCACAGAAGGACCAACAGTGCCCGGTATACCGAAGCTTATTGGTAAAGTTCGTGAAATAGGTTTCATTGTTGATACCCGAACAGTGCGTACGCCCGAAAATATCGAAGCAAAATCCATCAACATAAACTTCGTCATCATTCTCCAGAATTGAACATTTCCCGCCACAGTTTACTTCGAATTCTGCAGAAGCTGCAGAGATGAGGAGGAGGAAGAGACTGTTCTTCACCTACTCGGAACATGCCACACGGTCAAAGGAGGAAGACATCTTGGTCTTTGTTGAACATTCATATCGGTAGTTTGAGCCGCTAAGTGGTTCCAGAAGTAGGGAATAAGAAACATGAATTGTGGTATCACAATGGGCTCCATGTGGCCTAAGTACGTCCGTCCGAATTTTCTTGGAGGGTCGGCCAGTTATACCTACCTACCTACCTTACTTCGAATTTTGGTAAAAAAAATATGAAAATAAAGCCTTACAAAATTCAATTGATTGAAGATTTGAAGCCACCTGACCATCCGATTCGTTTTCGCTTCACTAAGTGGACCAACGAAAAACTGCACGATAATGTCGCTTTCGCAAAAAAAAAATCAATTTTTCGGATGAAGCTCATTTTTACCTTGGTGGGTACTTTAATACGTAAAACTGTCGCGTTTTGGACTCAGAAAACCCGCAGGCAGCCTTACAGAAGCCCATGCAATCATTATAAGCGGCTGTTTTTTGCGGCGCATCATTGGCTCATATTTCTTTGAAAATGAGAATGGCGCAACCATTACCGTCAATTGAGATACATCGCACCAAGATAACCAACCCGATTTTCAGGAGATTGATTTGAACGATGTTTATTCCAACACGATGGTACAACTTGGCACACATCTTATGTCACAATCGATTTGTTGCATCAAACACTTGATGGCCGTTTAATTAAACGAAATGAGGATATCAATTGGCCTTCAAGAAGCTGCAATTTGACATTTCTTTGAGGCGCCTTTAAATAAAAGTTTTATGCTGACATATCGGGGACTATTGATACCATTGCCGAGATACGTCACCATACACTCGAAAAAATGCATGAAAATTGATGCGATCGAATAAATGGTACTGGTGGCCCAGCCATGGCAACCATATGAACGAAATAATATTTTATTTTTAATCGGAACAATTGTACTGCACAACAAAAAAAGAAAAAAAAAATAAATAAATTTGTCAAAATTTTAAATGGCCCACCCTATAAGATATATCAAGTATTACAAATGAATTACAGTTAAGCATTCATTATGTATTTGCAAGCTTTTACGCTACAATCTCATATCAGTTGATGATAAGTTATGTTGACATTATTTTTACTACAAGAATTCTTATAGTTGTAGTTGTCATCTGTCACTTTTAACAAAAAGGATCAAGATACGTAAACTATCTTATGACGGTGAATAAAGAGGGAGTAGTGTTTGCTGATATAAGAGTCTGTTTAGATTCTAAGTGACACGACAAATCTTCTGCATGCTCATTTATACTGTATTTTGGAATCGTTTTATTCCTTAATATTTTGCTACTCCAACTTCAATTCAACTTTATGCTATAAAAGGCAACACAAACGATTATTTTATTATGATTTAAAGAAGTGAAATCAACCATTTTGTTTCGTTTATTCAATAAAAAAGCCAAACCCGCCCACATTAAGAGTGGGCTACTTTTCCATGTGGGCGAAATATACGAAAGCTCTGCTTAAAATTTTGGCTTCAAACACAAAACTGTTGTTGTCTTTAGACGGAAGAAGGGAAAAAAACTCTGGCATGAAAATAGGATGACATAAGATGAAAGCGATAATCGGAAATAAATCGCTTCAAGTCTTTAAAGCAATTTAATAATGATAATTGATTAGAATTCTTTAATACTTAGGTTGTTAAAGTTCAAAATGCGGGAAAACGAAAATCAACATTTTTTATTTTCTTTTTGGAAAAGGCTTTTTTAAGAGCTTTCTGGATTCTTTAGGATTTTTATAGTTAACGGATTACACTTCATCCCTGGTCGTTGTAGTACAATCTAACGAATGTGCAAGGTTTTTTTTTTATTTACCAACACTCAAGGAATGGCCCCTACTCATGCAGGGCATTGTGTTTGAATTAGGAAAATAGGTTATGAAAAGCATAACAGAGGGAGTAGTATTTTGTGGACATTATACTTGCATCTTTTTATAAGTGGAAGGAAAGGTCTCTGTAGGTAGGGACTGCCACATATTGATAGTTCGGCTAAAGAACAAATTCTATCGCTGTCTGCAGTGTGCGATCCATTGGAGAAACGAACACAAACGGCTGTCTCCTGAGAGAAAGACGGATGCTATGTAGGAATACAGGATTTTCGACAAAAAGTCCCATTATGTCACTAGAGAATCCGTGGTAGTAGCGATAGAACAGTGAAACACTAGCCACATTGCGAAGATGCTCCAATGAATCAATAGAGTTAGATATTCTACCGTCATTAAAGAGCGTCTTAGCAGTAACCTGTTCGCGGTCGAGAAATCTTCTATGAAACAAAGAAACCTTGATTTTCGAAGCACCGGTCCATACATGAGTAACGTATTCAAGTTTTTTTTTGTGAACACGCGAAGAGAGATACAAGTTCGTCACAATTCTAGTCAAGGAATACAACATTACAGCTGCCATTGTTGAAATATCGGACCAAAATGCTACAAAAAATTATAGTGTTACCGTATTTAAGTACCCCGGATATAATAGTTCCCCTCTTAGTAGCACTGAAAGTTATGCAATCTTGATGTTCGCTTGAGAGTGAATTGGAGCTATTTCGCTTTTAAACATTCCCCGTTTATAAACACGAAAAATTCTGCTTCATATTTTAAATTTACTTTAAAAAAATTTGTTTATCGTGACAACTTTCTTCCCAAAATTGGTCCTGCTCAGTAGCTCCTTCGTTTGTGCAATTATTAGCTGCTGGATTTTTTTTGTATGGTGTTAGGCTAAGTTATTGGGTTATGCTGAATAAATTGCAACTCTTGCCATTGGAAGCTAATATTTACCATAAAAAAGTAAAATTGACATCATTGACCCAATAAATCCCAACGTTGCCCAAGCGTAGATCGACTCATTACGTTCAGTGGAGATAATCTTCTTAATTTTTTGACAGAATAGAATGAGATAAGTATTGCCAGCTTCAAAATAACCGATGGTTCCAATTTAAACTGATAGATGGCTTATCAGATATTGTGCAATTATTGCAACTCTTAAGCCATTGGAAGCCAATATTTACCATCAACACTATACGACAGATTTATTGGAAAAAGAAGAAAAATTGCCCTCTTCTCTTTTGTTTAATAATCCGGCTTAGTGCTGGTCTCCGGTGACTCAACGACCAGACTCTCTACCTAGTTAATGCTATGAATTCTGCTACGGATCCCAAAGTAGACACGAGTTCCACACCAAGTTGTAGGATGATTCGACCAGCCGGAATTCCATACAATGCTAGGCCAGTGCTGTCAATGAAAGAAATAAAATTCTATTAGTTTGAATGAGCAGCAAACGGTCAATCAGTGCACAACGACAATATGCCTGCCCGTTTTGCCGATGGTGTTATAAATGAAAACGCTGAGCACAATGTTCCTCGAAGACATACAGGACGTTTTGGCTCGCGGCAGCAATGGTACAGGGCCGATGACTAACAGCGATATTGCAATTACTGGCTTCTCGGGTCGTTTGCCCGAAAGTTCCAATATTGAGAGTTTAAAAAGAATCTCTTCGAGGTGTCGATATGGTAACTGATGATCCCAGAAGATGGGAAAGTGGCCTATACGGATTGCCTACTCGTATGGGTAAAATTAAGATGAAGATTTGGAAAATTCGATCAACAGTTCTTTACTGTACATCAAAAACAGGCCGAATGCATGGATCCCCAAATGAGATTGTTGTGGAATGTACTTATGAGGCTCATCATTGATGCCGGTATAAATCCTTGCGAAATTAGAGGATCCCGTACCGGTGTAATTATGGTTGGTTTCTAACTCTGAAGCTGAACAATACTGGACATCCGATCCAGATCTTGTGAACGGTTATGGATATACAGGCTGCGCCAAAGCTATGTTTCCCAACCGTGTCTCTTATATGTTTGCTTTAATAGGGACCCAGTTATAGTGTTGATACTGCTTGCTCTAGTTCGTTGTATGCGTTAGAACAGGCATTTACAGACATGCGAGAAGGCAAATGTGATAATGCAGTTGTAGCTGGATTGAGTGTTCTCTTGAAGCCCACCATGTTTGTTCTTAGGTGTGGGATTTCGCTACAAGAATTCCGCGCTTATATGTACTGTCCTGCAGGCATTTTTTAAAGTATTTATATCGGAGGAATACTGTATGTTGCATAGGGATAACACTGGCTGCATCAATGAATATTTCATTCATGTTTTCCGTGTTTTTTGATTCCGATTTCTAAAACTCAAACGCCTTTAAAAATATAAACAGCAGAGGCGAGGATTTCTATGAGGAAAAAGCAATTGTTATTGAATAAAATATTTTTTTAATAAACAATTTCATTTTAAACTACAATTATAACTGTATTAATGGAAATGTAATTTTATTAAATTGAACAAATTTACTTATAATACATGCTACTAATTGCTGCTTGTAATACCGCTTTTTAGTATGTGTGTGCTTGTGTGTGTTATAATTTTAATGCATTACAATTCAATTAAATAATTCATAAAGCAATGCATATGTACATATGTGTGTATGTGTGTTTAACTATTCTTATTATAATTCGCCATATCATGTTTTGCCATAGTCGTAGAGTGTAATTAACATTTCAACACATTTGAACGATAAGCAAAATTTTTTTTTAAATTATAAATTTGAATAAATAAATGAACATTTAATATGAATATGAAATCCATGACAATTAATTTTCATTAAATTTCATTAATTTTTAATCACAAATCTTATCAGAGACAAAATCCCTTGTTGTCGGAAATTAATCGTATTCCGACGATTATCTCCTTTATTTATAAATAAATAAGTGTGTGTGAATAAAATTAAAAAAATTAAAAAAAATTATTTTTTTTTGTTTTTTATAATATTTTTCTTTAGTAAGCTTGTAATTGTTAAAACATTTTATGCTTACCGCCGGGTAAATGCATAAACTAAAGTGAAGCTGATAAAACTTTACAATTAGAACTACGGCCAGTGTTCCATGTTCCATTAATTCTCTAAAAATAGTTTCTCCATTAAATAAAAAAGTAACATAATTCATTGGAAATAATTTTTTTATTAAAAAAAATACTGACATCTTCCCATAGAAGAATACGCATTATGCTTGGCTATTAGATATACAGTGGGCGTCAAAAAAAACTGTACTTTAAAAAAATATACATTAAGAGATTAATCTTATTTTTATTTTAAAATTGTTTCATTGCCAGTTTTTAAAATTGAAACAAAAAAAAAAAAAAAAAAATTAAAAAAAATTAAAAAAAAATTTCGTAATATTGTCAAAATTTTTTCTGCCACTCTCCTTAAGTGTTAAAAGTTCAATTTGCTAATTGTTAGAATTTTATTTTTAGCGTACAATTTCTTTTGACACTCACTGTATATATAAGGCATTCCTATTTCTAATCATTTTGTTTGCATTAGGGGCTAAAGAGTGACCCCAATTGAAAGTTTTTTTAATAAATTTGTCCTATAAACCGTATAAATATTATTGCCTGTCATTCATCGCATAGGAATAAATGTTTTATGCCTATGCGATAAAAGTTTTCACAGTTACAACTACATACATGTGTACATAGGCTAAGTAGGAAATAATTAAAAAAGAAGAAGAACTTAAAATGTAAAACGAAATCAATTCTTTTTAATGACATTAATGGCTTCCATGTAAATCAGCAACATCAAATTGCATGGCATTAGAAAAGTTCTAATCACTTAATGTCATGTCCGTTTTGTAAAGTGAATGTATAGGGTGGGTGATTTAAAAGTTTAAATTATAAAATGTAATCTAATGATGACGAATTTATTTTTATTTTATTGTGAAGTGCGTTTGTTCCGTTTAGAAATGGAATATTATTTCATTAATACAGCTGTCTCGGCAGGCCTCACAATATCTCATTTGATCGAATCAATTTTCGTGCATTTTTCCGAGTGTATGGTGATGTATCTCGTCAATAGCATCATGAATGTTGGCCTTTAAATGCTCCATTGTCTCTGGTCTGTCGGCATAACACTTTTCTTTAACGGCGTGCCAGAGAACGGTGTCAAATTGTAGCTTCTTAGCACCCAATTGACATCACCATTTCAGCTAATTAAACGGCCATCAAACGTTTGACGCAATAAATCGATTGTGGCTTGAGATGTATGGCACCATCATATTAAAACCAAACATCGTTCACATCAATACCAGGAAGGGCGGATGCAAAAAATCGGTTATCATAGTGCAATGATGTCTACGCACCACAAGCCGTTACTTCTGTAAGACCACGCTTGGGGTTTTCGAGTCCCAAGCACGGTAATTTAGCTTATTAACGTACCCACAAAGATGGAAATGAAAACCGAAAAGATGATTTTTTTGCAGTTCCCAACTTTGTTGAATCTTAAATCGGAAAAAACAGTTTGTCATCAAATTGTTTCTCTACAAATCCATTCCTAAGCACAGTCACAAGTAGCAGCGGCTTGTTGGTATGAAATGTTTAGGTGGTTAATTTTTAGATAGAAAAATTCAGTCTGAATGGTTCATTTCTCAAAAAAATAAAGACCGATTAGCAAGCAATTTTATTCGCCTAGAAGATTGTATACGCATTAAATCTTGCTTACACTCGTAGTCATTTATATAGAACTGATCGGCATTTACTTGCATAATTGGCAATTCTTTATCGGATTTCGGCTTGCTTTAACACATCCTTAAAGGCGCTTGTGCTTCTTGAGCACCTTCGCCAGTTAGTCACTTCAATCGATGACAGGGCTTTCGCAACGCAGACAAAGTCGTCCTTTTCACCGACTTCCGCTAATAGCCGCATTGAACACAATCTTCTCGCTGGAACATTATCTTCTATTCAAACGCCATGGCCGGGTCAATGCAGCAGCTGGATCTAAATGTGCTGCACAACATCTATGTCGTTTAGAAGCTCATACAGCTCGTTATTGTATCGAATGCAGAAATCATCTACAATTCGCACGTAGAACTTTTCTCTCAAATATTTTCAGGTCGGCTGCGGTAGTAACTATCGCTGCTTTTTCTGATAAACGCCTCTGTTAAGAAAATCGGGGAATTTGGGAATGCTTTCTTTAGATAATTTAATTGTAGAAATATCGTTATGTTTTTTGTTCTGTAAATATTTGTTACGGAGGTCTTCAAACTACGATTGCCTTCTTCACATGCAACGCGTCTTCACATAAGACTGACTGAACTTCTACTCCTT
>QOCX01000438.1:125115-166781 GCA_005959815.1 Sarcophaga bullata
GCTTTGCCTTGCCTTTTATATAGCGACGTAAACAGTCTGATGAATGTTCTCGTAGGCGAAGGTTCGGAACTTCGCCTTCTCGAGAATTTTATGAATGTTGTTGTTTACATTCACATTTTTTCGTTCCTTTTTGTTGTTGTTTGAGTATATTGTTTACGTTTGTCCTTGCAGTGTTGTTGTTGCTTGTTGGTTTACTTGTTTATTCCTCAATCGTAATAGTGATGTTGTTGTTATATCGTTGTTTATATGTTAATCAAGTAAACAAGTCCGTTGTTTGGTTTTTGTAGCTTTTTTTTAACAGTTTAATTTTAAACGATGTTACACCATTTCCTTTTTCATAACACTAGTATTTAGGAATAGCCGTGGTTCTTGTTAATGTTCAGACATCGAAGAAACGAAATATAAAGAATAAATATTTCTACGGCGACTTCCTCTCAACATATTTCTGACAAAAGCTTTGAGAGGAAAATACAAATTGCCATGAAAAATCCGTAGGTTCCGTCACGTATGGATAAAATTAATGCACAAGTTTAGTGGTGTGAGAAGCTAGATCGTAATCCTGATTCAAGGGCTGTAATGTAAGTAGGTAACTAAGTAATTAAGGAAGTGACTCATAGTATATAATTTGCTATTAAACTCACTAACCACACTACAAAGACTTTTTGGTTGATAGTATATCAGGATTGTTCATTATTCATCATCTAGAATGGAATCCGGTGACTTGGTAAACTCTTCTTTATTCAAATGGCTTTCTAAGAAATATTGACGTTTTCTACAGTCCAAATGGTGCTTTCGGGACAGTCGAATCCGTTACCAACTGGCAATAAAAATTTTCGGTTGCCGAATAAATTTTGTCTGAAAGAAAAATTTTAAAATGTTGGTTTCAGTTGCCGTTTGTAACGTTCAAGCGTACATTTAGCATTTAGGCTCATACATACATACATAATTGGCCATTACAACCCTTCAGTTAGGATTACGGCCTAGTTTCTCATACCATTTATGTTGTGTGTGTTAATTTTATACATGAGCGGCGCGACCTACAGTTTAAAGTCGACTCTGAACTACAGATTTTCTTGAGAAATCTTTTCATGGCAATTTTATTTACTCTCAGAGTTTTTGCCAGAAATCTGCTGAGAGGAAGTCGCCGAAGAAATATTTTTTTCATATTTCGTTTATGATGTCTGACCGGGGATACGAAACCTGGCCTTTCGTCTAATAAGCCAACACACTACCGACTAGACTACGGCGACTTCATTTAGGCTCATACAAATCCTTAATTATAGCAATCAGTCCATAAACGGATTAGCAGTTCATTGACCCATTTGCTACACTGTTTAATGCAGCGGCAAGTCTTTAGGAATCTAAGATTAATTGCACGCATTAGTGTAATAGCGAAATGAATAATTGATTAGGACATGTTTATTGTTTAAAAATTATTTTGTATTCATAAATAGAATTTGAAATAAAATTTTTTGCAAATAAAATGCTTATGAATTCGAAATGCAAATTTAAGCGCCACTTGTAGAGCGCCAAGTATAAAGCGCCAACAATAAATTTGCATTTGAAATAATGGAGCATTAGAGGATTACAAAATAATATAAAAATAGAAACAACAATAACAATAACAATAACAAATTCACAACAAATCAAAATTCATTAATTCATATCTCAGACCAAATGGACGTCAGACAGTGAGACAGTCAGACAGTCAGGCTTGCCAAGCCAACCGTACAACCAATCGAACATACACAAACGAATTTTTGTATCCAATTAGCAGAAGCCGTTTGAGAAAGTTTCATTTTTATGGATTTGCAAACTTGTTGTCGCTGTTATTTGACAGCGAAAAATAATAAAAAAAATTTTCTTATAAATCATATCAATTAATTAATGACGTTAATTTGTGCATTAAAAAATTGTTTTTAATTGTTTTCAATTAATAATTTATTTATAGAGTCACAAATATTCAGTCACTCGCTTATTTACTTATTTGCTTATGCACTCAATGGCTCTTTAAAAGACAATTATAAGGGAAAGAAAAATAAAATTTTAATGAAATTTTTTTTTTTTTGGGATAATTTATGCCTCATACGAGGCAACTTGTTAAGAAAATGCGTGGGATTGACTATAATATGGACATGCCATGAATTGGCATTGGCAATAAAAACAAAAATCCATAAAAAAAGAAACGAAGGGAATTGAAATGAACTTTAAACGTATACGTCTGGATATCAGTAACAACAACAACTGCTAAAGTTTATTAACCTTGTTGTAATATTAAAGATATACCAAGTAAGTAACTGCCTGTTTGCATTCAAATGAAAAAAAAAATTCATTATCAACCATATGAGTTGTACCATATGAGTTGTAGCATGGACAATACAGTCGAATCAGGATTAGCATTGAAAAAAATATTAAAAATGATTCGAAAAAATTCAAATAAATCTGTTCTGACGCATGGCTTGTAAGGGCTGTGAAATATACAATCCCATAGTAAAGAGTTATCCACTTTGCTGTTTCAAAAGTAATGTTAAATAAAACACTGTGATTTCAATGAAAAATTTATTTCTTTAAACGTGAAATACATCCTCCTTTAAATGAGACAAGCTCGCGCAGTACTTTGGTTAATTACACACTAACTACGATGTAGCTCTACAATAACAACAAATATTTACTCTTTCCGAGAATTTTTAAGCCAAAAACGATCAAGTCAAGATTACACCAAGATTACACCAGGCTAAAAAAAGTCGAGAAATATAACGTCATTTGATTGACGTTTGCAGTGATTGACGGGTTGCAGCAGTCTACAGTTTTGACACAGTTTTCGATTTATTTTTCGCTTATTTAGCACAGTATTTCGACAATAACTTGTTGAATTTTAATTTTTATTCGAACTAGGACGTAGCTCCACAAACCAATCAAAAAAATTCTAAACGCAAAATACTCTTTCCGAGAGGTCAGCCTTTTATTATTTTCAACCTTAGGCTAAAAAGTCGGTTGTCATTGGGCCATAATATTCTGAACTGACGACAGTGATACTTCTAGTGACATTTTCGTACAAATACGTCTCCCTATAAAACAGCTCGCATCAAACAATCACTTTTTCCGCATGTATTTGCTTTTTTCATAATCACTTCTAGGTTATGTGTGCCCCATATACGCACAATTATGATTGCTGATACATCTGCCGAGTGGGAAATGGGCTTTAAAGTACTATTTAACAAACTAGCTATGAAAGCTTGTTGTTTTTGGATATTACGTACGTCTCAAACTTGGGCATCTGATTGTTGATAGTCATCAATGATTACATGCCTCAACTTATATGAAACTTAAATTTGTTCCAAAGGGGGTCTTTTGGCGCCTAGGCACTTGAAACGTAAAGGTTGCGAATAAAAACGTTATTAATTAATGACTATTTCGTAATTAGGTAAGGTTAGGTCAGCGGGTAGCTTGCAGACATGTTTACTCTATGGCTGTAACTGTGTTCCGCAATTGTGGGTTTTGTTTGGTTGGGTTTTCGCTATGGAATGGTCCAAGAGAACAGATTTATCTTTAGCAGTGCGAAGAATTTTTCAATTCAAAATACTCTGACGGATTTTACAAGTTCTTTGACACGCTTGTAAAACTATTTCACTATTCGTACTGTTCATAATTTCACATACTTGATAGCATTTTCGCCTTTCGCAAAGAAATGAAGATATCACAACATGACTTTGACCACAATATTTGTTAATTATTTTGATTTGATTTCAAAATTGTTGATTGACAAAAATATCGAGTATGCATCAAATATCTTATTGCAATCTTCAGGGTCAGTATTGGTGTATAATCGTATCTCTACTGCACTATATTGTTTTGCATATAAACTTGAAAATTCTTGTAGTTTTAATAATAATTTATCACTCTTAATTTAAATCTTAATTGTCATTAAAATAAACAGGAAATTTAATTTTGTTTAACACTATACCAACCAATTTCTCCCAAACTATTGTACTTAAAATTTCTTTATTTTTTTTTTTTTTTGATATTTTAAAACTTTTTTCTGTCAAACATTTTCCTGGTAATTATCAACCTGTTGAAATCTTTATACTTTTTATTTTAAATATTCCCGAAGAAAAAAGTCCAACGGTATCAAATCATATGATCGTGGCGGCCAATTCACATCGCCATGACCTGAGCCATTGAATTTCTTGTGCAAAAGTGTCATTGCTTCGTTAACTGCGTGTCAAGTAGCATCATCCTGTTGGAATTATATTTAATCAAGATTCATATACTGAATTTCTGGCCCCAAGAAGTCTGTTATTGTATCACTATAGCGACCTCTCTTTCAAAGAAATACGTCCCGGCAACGCCTCCATTCCATAAACCGCATCAAACAGTCACTCTTTGCGAATGCATCGGCTTTTCAAAAAAACACTCGTGTATTCTCATTGTGGTCGCCGTAGTCTAGTAGGCAGTATGTTGGCTTATTAGACGAAAGGCCAGGGTTCGTATCGCCGGTCAGTCATCAAAAACGAAATAGGAAGAAAAATATTTCTTCGGCGACTTCCTCTCAGCAGATTTCTGGCAAAAATTCTGAGAGTAAATAAAATTGCCATGAAAAGCTTCTCAAAAAAATCTGTCGTTCGGAGTCGACTTTAAACTGTAGGTCCCGCCACTCATGTATAAAATTAACACACACAACATAAGTGGTGTGAGAAG
Source organism: Sarcophaga bullata (assembly GCA_005959815.1). NCBI lineage: Eukaryota > Metazoa > Arthropoda > Insecta > Diptera > Sarcophagidae > Sarcophaga > Sarcophaga bullata. Next base: position 129,814 of record QOCX01000438.1, read on the forward strand.
CTAGGTCGTAATCCTGACTGAAGGGTTGTAATGGCCAATTATGTATGTATGTATGTATTCTCATTGCCTAAATGCGAAAAATCTATTTTTTTAACGAATCCACTGAGGTGAAAATGTGCCTCGTCGCTGAGGATGATTTTATTTGTAAAGTTAGCATTCACTTTTGTCTTTTCAAAAAACCATTCGTCGTATTGACCACACGTGAAATAGTTAGTAAGCTTTAGCTCTTGAATCAATAGAACCTGATTAGAGTGTAATTTCAAATCCCTATTCAAAATATGCATCAACGATATTCGTGAGATGTTCAGTTTTTAGGGACCACGAGTTGATACTGCCCTTCTGCCACGTTGTTGCGAACAACAGCAATGTTAGGAAGCACGACGTCGAATCGGGGTTTACTGTCTTCCTCTCAAGCTATTAAGAACAACAGCAACGTTTTCCGCAGAACGAAAACATTTCCTACAGACATGGTTTGCCGGAAATTTGCTTACAATTCTTTCGATTGTGGACATATTTGGTTGAAAATTACAACCCAAACAGTCGCGAAATGCACGAAATACTTTCAAATGTGGTTCATGTCCATGGTTGAATTTGTCACAATCTGAAACAACGTTAAAATTTGGTAAAAAAAAACTGGACATTGACAAGGTGTGACACACAATTAACATCGTGCTTTATGGTTGGACCAGACTTTATATTCTACTTTTCGTTCACACAGGACTTTTTCACGTCTAGGCGCACTATTTTTTTTTTTTTTAACGAAATACAACTCTGCTTATGGCTCAAGTACAAAATATTTGCTCAACGTTTTTGGGTAATCTCATGCAAATGAAACGTCTCCAAAGTTTTATTGCTAATGAATGGTATGTACATGCTGGAGTGCTCAATAAATATGAGTTTAATTTTATTGAGGCCCAGATTAGCATTGAGGCCATAAAAACGAGTTTATTTTATTGACGTCTTATTAAAAAGGGTTACCATTTAACTGATTTGAGTTCCATTTTATACGTCATTTCAATGATTATCAACCCTTTTAAGGGGCCATTTAAATTTCTATCATATTTAATTACAATATCTTGTATATAAAACAGTTACAAGCTGCTATTTATCCTTTTTGTGTGTGTGTGTGTGTGTCTCCTTTGTCTGTCCTTTGTTCTTATTTATTTGTTATTTGTTGTTGTTTATTACTGTTCTTGTTTGTACATGAGTCTTAATCGTTACCTACAACTTCCTTTTACGTATGACAACAACAACAACAACAACAACAACAACAACAGTAACAATTACAAGAACAAAAACAGCCATAAAATTGTCATTTCCGTTTAAATGTCTAAACGTTTGGCAAAAAAAGACAAAAAAAATAAGAAAAAACGACAAATAAATAAAATCAAGCAGAAAACAGAAACGAACAGACCTACCAACAACAGACCAAAAAGGGTGGCATGGACAGACAATGAGTCTACAAAAGAAAAAGCTAGTGTCTTGACTCATAAAAATAACCGCAAAGTATTGAAGAATTGAAGAATTTTAATATGAGACTTACTTACTGAATGAGAATGAATGGCCTCCTCAAGAATTTTAATGTAAAATTTATTTCGAAAACGTTTCTTTATTATTTATCTTCTCACACATACCCGTATACAGAGTATTAAGGAAAGATATCGAGATTTATTATTAAAAGCTTATGACAAAACTTTGATGACTTTGATGACCATATTAGTTCATTAAACTAAAATTAATAATAATTTAATTATAAAATCTGCGGTTAATATCACAGTGTGAGTAATTGTTAACATTTTATAATTAAAATCAATGATTTTTTTTAATTTTTTATTTCTCTTTATGATGTACTTGGCCTTTGAAAACTTTTATTCACGGGCATATCCCCTTAGAACAATGTATTCGAAATCAGAAAACAGATTGTGAAGAAGAAGGAGAGAAGTCAGCAATATCTAAGCAAATTAGCCTTGAGCCTGTTTTTATATTGTAAGAGAGAGAGAGAGAGAGGTTTTTGTAGGAAAACTGTTTCGCTTATGCGGTCAATGCATTAAAATGTACGATTACGGTTATTTTATTAGCAATGCAATGAGCTATTGAATTCGTATACTAATAAGCATTCTCAAACTTCGAAGTCGCCGTAGTCTAATAGGTAGTGTTTTGGCTGTTAGACGTGAGGCCACGATTCAAACTCCTAAACGAAATTTGAAAAATATTCTTCGGTGACTTCCTCGCAGCAGATTTCTGAGAGTAAATGAAATTGCCATAAGAAAAAGTCATTCGAATCGATTTTAAACTGTATGTGTCCACCATACATACATACATAATTGGCCATTACAACCTTCAGTCGGATTATGGTCTAACTTCTCCACACCACTTATGTTGTGTGTGTGTTAATTTTATACATGAGTGTCGGGACCTACAGTTTAAAGTCGACTCCGAGCGACAGATTTTTGAGAAACTTTTCATGGCAATTTTATTTACTCTCACAGTTTTTGCAGAAATCTGCTGAGAGGAAGTCGCCGAAAAAATATTTTTCACATTTTGTTTTTGATGTCTGACCGGGGATTTGAACCTTGGCCTTTCGTCTAATAAGCCAACATACTCACCTACTAGACTATGGCGACTTCAAATTTCATGTATAAAATAAAACGTTCACCACTCTGTACGAAATTAATACACACAACATGAGTGAAATGAGAAGCTAGATCGTAATCCTGACAGAAGGTTTTTAGTAATGCCGAGATGCCACCAAGCACCAGGTCATACTTAAATGTTGGTGTTAACCACTCTAGTCATCGTAGTCTAGAGAACCTGAGGTCCATTGCCAATTTAAAACATCTTGAATAAAACGAAATATGAAGAAAATACGAGTATATCTGCAGTCTTCTGGTAAAACCTCTGACAGTAAATAAAATTGCCATTGAAAAGCTTTACACACACAGCATGCCTGGCTTACAACCACCCCATGCCTGACTAAGGGGTTATAATGACCAATTAAATAATTGCCGTTGTCTATTAAGTAATGTGTGGTTTTTAAATGTGGGATCTGTTTACAGCCACATCAAACTTCTCTAATAACGAAGTAAAATATATATCTTCGCGGCTACCTCTTAGCAGATTTCTGGCAAAAACTCTGAGAGTAAAATAAATTGCATGAAAAGTTACTCAAAATCTGTCGTTCAGAGTCGACGGTAGGCCCTGCCAGTCATCCATAAAATTAAAAACACAACTGTAAGAAATACTCTTTTGGAGTCATATCGGGACTTTATGCAAGAGTTTTAAGCTTTTGGGGACTTTGGTAGGAAATCATTGTATTTGTTTATTTACTCTCTCTCTATCTATTATTTGCTCAATAAATTCCAAACTGCCCATACCAGATCCCGACAAACATTTCCAATGGATATTGCTGATTAGAATGTATCCACGTTTCTGAATGTCAGAATGTCAACGTACCAACGATGGAACACCCACTAGGGAAACCGCGCTGGCTGTCGCTGATCAGGTTGTAAGATTCTAGATAAATAATAATGTCCATAATGCTATCCATAAACTTTATAAGTGAGAAACATATTCCTTTTTATGTGTGTGAAGATAAATTCGAATTTGAAAATCCAAGTCGCAATCCATATAAATTTTAGCAGCGCAAAATTTGGCATAACAGAGCAAAATTTGCTCTTAACAGAACAAAATGTGCACTTAACAGAACACTGTTAGCTGCTTAACAGTATCCATTTGACAAAGTCCACTTGTTTAGAAGCTAATTTAGGACAAATACTAGTTCTATGAGTATCATATCATATTCAAAGGAAGGTTCCAAGGCCTCTTAATATAATTAGCAAAATAGTCCCTCATATACTGTCAGATGGTATTGTGAGAATTGGCTTTGAAACTGTCAATTTTTTGAATGAATATTCTCTAGAAGATTAGTGGCCATTTTGAAGATATAAGAAATAGTACACCATACAGACTATATGTAAATGTTAGTCTAGATGTCCTCTTTCCATACGTAGTGGTAGTGGGATAGCTGGAATAGTTCCGTTCTCCATCCTTTTTATTTTAACATTATTGTTTACAAATATATGGATCATAATGTAGATTATCTCTGCAATAGTCTGCAATAATTGCAAAGTAGAAGATTAAAGTACTTATTGCCACTGTTAAACAGTTAACGGTGCTCTGTTAAGGAAAATTTTGCTTTATTAACGCCAAATGTGGCGTTGCTAAATTTATGGATTGCGACTTGGATTTCAAATTCGAATTTGTCTTCAACACATTTCCTTCCTTTTCTGGTGGTGTAAATAAATTCTTTTCATGATTAGAACGATGAGCATTTAAATGTTTTTAAAGGATTTTTTATGTAAACTTATGGATTTATAAGAAAGTGCTCACAATTTTCTGTTTTAATTCTGTTTCAATGAACAAAACAAGCGACATAAATAGAAATCCACTCTTTCTATAATAGACAGTTAGAACACAATTACTGATACTTTTACTATCAAAGGATCTTAGAAAATGTTGTTCTTTGCAGAAACCAAATTGACATTCTTTTATTGTATTTGGACATTTACAACAATCGTATTGTGTAATCGTCATTGTTGTTCCATTTTTATGATTATTTTGTGGCATGTTAATGACATGCCATAATATTTACGCGTGCATACATATTGAAAGCATTATGCTATGAATAGAATCAGTTATTTACTGTTGGAATTATTATTGAGGGCTTAGAAATTTTATGCAAAAATATGGAACAAAACTTTTATACGGCATAACCGATATTGGCAGTTAACTTAAGTGAATTAAATTTTGGCATTTAAAAATTTACTCCTAAAAATTCATTTAAAAATTTACTCCTGAATGCTATTTTAAATCAAAGATAGTGAATAGCAGAACTCTAGGTACCCCAATATGTGTAAATACAATGAGGGTATTACAATGCTTTGAAGACCAGACAATGGAGAGAGCGAAGGTATTTATTAAATAATAATAACTTTAGCTAAAGTCAACTTTAACTAAACCCAAATTTAAAGGCAAGTTGTAATAGTGACCCTAAGTCTTATATCCATAAATACTACTCCCTCTCTTTTTGCCTTGTTTTCCTACAATTTCTTATTTAAAGAAAGCGTTCAGCAGATTATTAAAAAAATACCATAATTACAGTAAAATTTGTTTATGAGATATTGAAACAAAAAATAATCTTTTAAGATCTTATTTTATTTGCGATTCGAGATCGTATTAGATCTGGTAATACCAATATTTGACAATGATGGTACTGAACTTGCCATGTTATACATTATTTTCATAATGGTGAACTGTAATATAAACAAAATGATCAAAACAACAAAAAAAAAAAAAAAAAAGAATAAGACAGTCGTTGTCACTGCGTTTAAAAAAACTTGTTTAAGTGAACAGTTTTATCGGCATTGCTTCGACACTGCCACATTTTTGAAAATGTTAACTTTATTTTATCTGTAAGTTTTAATAACGATAACTCTACAGTTCCCTTTAGCTAAAGGTAACTTTAACTAACCCCAACTTTAACGGCAAGTTGTAATAATGGCCCTAAGCCTGTGATTTAAATGCTCATTAATAACTCTGGTGTTTGATGAAATTTTTTTTTTGTAAAAACTGCTGAAATACACATACATACATACATACATACATACATACATATATCTCTTTAGGTAAAGGTAACTTTAACTAACCTCAACTTTAACGGCAAGTTGTAATAATGGCCCTAATCAGGGGATTTAAATGTTCATTAATAACTCTGGTATTTGATGACATTTTTTTGGTAAAAACTGCTGAAATACATATACATACATACATACATAAATTAGTTGGTATTATTTTAAATGTGTTCATATATGAATTTCTTATTCATAAAATATTATCGAGATTATTAGCCTTTCAATAGCAGACAAATAAGTGAAAGAAAAATAAAATTTCTCTTCTTCTAAACACTTTCAATTTTTTTAAAATATTTCCCATATTTATTAGTGTTTTTTCTTTATTTTTAAAAATTTATTCTTATTGGCAAATGATCTATTTATGCCATGTTTATTTACAGAATGCCATGCCACTTGTAATGTTTCAAAAGCAAAAAGGAAAAAAAATATTTTCCATTCTATTCATTCTACAAAAACAAAAACAAAAACGAAATAATAATTTTTCTTTTTTTTTTTTAACCAATGAAGTGAAAAACTGAAAGAAGAAAAACGAAAAAAAAATTTTTTTTTTTTTTGTAGGAATTTATTTCTATTGCTACGAGAGATTTTCATCTTCTAATTTCACATCAGCATGTATATTTTGTTAAAGATAAATAAGGAATAAAAAGAAAAGGAAAACGAAAAAAAAAAAACGATAATAAACAATATTCTCTTCGATTTTTTTTCTGGCAATTGTTTTTGTTTTTGTTTTTTCGTTTTTCAATAATAAAAATCGAAGATAAAATTTATACGAAATGATTTGTTTTCCAAATCACAAGCAGACACGGCGAGAGTACAAGCAAGATGAGAATGAACGAAATAATGCATTCAACCACAGAGATATTGAGTTAATAGTGTGTGTATTGTTGCTAAATTATTCTTGTTTTTCTTTCTTCAAAAAAAAAAAAAAAAAAAAAAAAATCGAAAAGAAAGAATGAAAAAACAGAAGAGATATGAAGCACAACTAATGTAGAACACAAGAATGGTTCAAACCTTGTTGTTATGGTCTCTTGGTTGAAACGACTGGTTCGACTGCAACTGTTAAAATACTCTCAAAAAGTAGGAGGAAGGAAAAACCAATGAATTGTATGAGAGCAAAAAAAAAAAAAAATCAACCGCAGCAAAACATGAATCTAAATTTAACACTTCTACGGCACTTATTTAGATTTATTAATGTATAAAGCTTCATCCAACAACAAAAACAACAACAACAACCAGAGCGTTAGAAAAAAAACCCCCAACAACAGCTATAATAACAATAGCCACAATAGAACAACAAAAACAACAACAACAACTACGTAAATAAGAAGGAAACTAAACAAATTGTTTTTCACCAATTTTTTTCAGTTCCTTTTCTAGGCAAAAAAAAAAGCAATAAAATTCACAAAAAAAAACAGAAAGAAAAAAAAAACCGAAATGCATGAATGAATGAAAAACGAAACAAACGTATACTCAGGCATGAATGAAGGAATGAATGAAATGAATCGAATGGCAAACATTATGAATCAATGAAAAATATGGGACACCAGCTGTGCAATTTTCATTTTTATAGTTTTTAACTGCATTTTTTCCATGTTGTTGTTGTTATTGTTTTTTTTTTGTTCCTTTGCTGGGCTAGGTTAGTGGGTGGGTGATTTGTATTGTCACTCGTTATAATTCTTGAAATATGTTTTCGGTCAAAGTTTATGGGAATAGAAAAGGAAAAAAAAATGAAAAATAAATTGAATTTAAATATTTACGAGTAATTAGAATGTTTAGATAAGGTTCTTACATTAGCATTTAACGTTATAAATACCATGAAGTGAGCGTCATAAGAAATAAATGTCTCGATAGGGCACATTTATTGTAAACGTATGATGATTTGTGGACACCATTAATTTATGTGTGTAAAGATAGATTTTAAAACCTATTACCCTGGACCGGCAAACCAAGTCAGTTAACAGAGCACTGTTATGTTCTAACAGAACTTTGTTAAGCAATTAATTTAAGGCTTAGAACGAATAACCGTAAAAAAGTTTTAAATTCCTGGTTAATCTTTCATTTTATTGCCACTTTAACCCGAAGTAAGTGGCATAGCCAAATTGATAACGAGAGTTCTGGAAGGTATGCATCAGCTCTAGCGACCTCGTTGGCTCTCGCAGCTGCCTGGAATGTCAATGTTGTCCAGGAACCTGGACAAGTGAGAAACTGAAGCTCACAGAGAAAACGTCGAGACAGCGGCGACACTCGCTAACGAGCCTATAGTTAACCATAAAGCTCGATAGAGATCTTATAGTAGCTGAATTATCAGAAAAGATTGAATGCAGGTGAAAGAGCACCGTTAATGTGGATTCATTGAGCGGCTCGATAAAATTGTCCATTACCGCGCCTTGAAATGCGCTATAGTGGATTCCAGCAGTAGGCGGGAAATGTTCAAGTCAAGTTCCCAGCCCCATTATCGAGTTTAGAGCATTCAGCATACATCAGAAATTCTGGTTAATAATCGTGTCAGCTGGGCAGTTCGCCCCGACTCGAATCCAGCAATTGAAAATTCCTGTCAAATAAAAATCCTAGGTAGAACAATCGATGTTCAATGTTGCTGTAGGATTAACCTCCAAAATAAAGGAATGCCAGAAGGGAATGATGCGCCAACAAGATAAGGCATTTAGTAAGTTGCGGCGAATTTGGTTGCAAGAAACACAGTAGGAATCTAGTTCAGTATTGCAAACAAGGCTTTTGTAGAGGTGGTACGTAGAGCACCATTGATATGAATATCTGCAGATCTTTTGACCTGGTCAAGACGTAGTTTGTTGTTCGTTCAGAGCAGTTTACTAGAAAGCAACTCCTTACAGAAGGTTGGGTTCGATAGAAATATTTTATTCATGTTCAATTCATCCTCCAAATAGCAAGCACACTACCTATTAGACTACTTTGATTTCAATTTCGGAATATATTTTAACTTAAAACCTGCTATCATTGTGGCTTCTGGTCTGCTACAATAACACTACTGTTCGTCGGATTGGATTTACTTTCGTCTGACTAGATTATTTATTTCTTTACCTCAACTGTTCGGTTATAGTGTTCCATAGGAAATTTGAAACAACGGGCATTTTCTTATTCATCAAACCAGTTCCACAATCACTATGTAGCCAACACTGTGAAGTGCGCTTCTAGCTGTCCAACTTGGTTAGCAACGTGTTCCTTTTCACTGTTCTCAACATAAAACGCGAATGGCTGGTTTTAAATGACTTTTGTTCCTGTTTGCTTCAAACCATTAATTCCAAGTTCTTTCAAACCATTAGTACCATTCACATTGAATAGCGAAATGTACTCAGTTCTGCTATATACAGTGTTGTTTCACTTATACCTGTAAACATAACTGATGATAGTGTTTATCAGCACTATTTTTGTATATGAAAAGATGAAATTTTGCAAAGAATTTCAGTTGTGTTGCAAAAAAAAAAAATTAAATTTTTTTAACAGTTGCCGTTTGGTAAGTCAACTAAAGTTCAGTTGCCATACATAAAATATATGAAATATTATTAGTGAACGTGCTGTATGTATTAATTTATCCTTTAACTTTTTATGACGACTATACTCGTCTTTAATGAAAACTTTATGCATAATACTTGAGAATAAACTTGTCTAGAAGAAAAAATTCCAATCGTATTAGTACTCAACGAATCTATTGGAATTGTTTTCCTGGAGCAAGGTCAAATAATAAGTCTTGCAAAAATTGTACATTTTAGAACATTCGTTAGTCTGGCCACCAATTGTAGAAATAACAAATTCTGGGGAAGTACTGCTGCAAAATATGAATTTTTTTGGTACAAATTTAAATTTATAAAAAATATGTATTTTCTAAAAGAACAACAACAAACAATGTTTTATTCAGAATTGAGACATATTTGCCTACTTACAGGCAGCAAAATGTTACTTTGCTTATGTCGAATATACTCGTCTTCGCTGGGAAATAATTAAGTTAGGGTGCAAGAAAAGTTTCTTGAAATAAATATAAAAAAGTTAAAGGAACATGGTATTTTACAAACAATATTCCCGAATTTCAGTTAGGATTACGACTAGTTTCTCACACCATTCATGTTGTGGAAGTTGTTTTTTATACAAGAGTTGCCGGACCTACAGTTTAAATACAACTCCGAATGACAGATTTTTTGAGAGACTTTTCATTGCCATTTTATTTGACTCTCAGAGTTTTGCCAGAAATTCTTTGACAGAAAGCTGAAGAAACATTGTTTCGTATTTCGTTTTGTTCGAGATGTCTAAGTAGTGTTAGAACTACGGCTTCTACTATACCACAGAGTATTTGGATACCCATCGACATGAAATCCACCCGAGTATTGTAATGTTAATTTTATACATGAGTGGCGGGACATACAGCTTAAATTCGACTTGGAGCGATAGATATTTCGAGAAACTCTTCATGACACTTTTATTTTACTCTCAGAGTTCTTACCAGAAGACTATTGAGAGGAAGCGCCTAGCAATATATTATTTCATATTTCGTTCATTCGAGATATCTGGGCCGGGGGCTCACATCTTATAAGCCAATAGACTATGGCGGATTGGATAGTCATCTCCATGAAACGCAATAGCGTCCTATACTCACTTGCTTTATATAATTGGTTGCTACTTTTGTCGGGATAAAGGACCTAGTTTCCCACACCGCTCATGTTATGTTAATTCATGCTTTAGCAGCGAGACTTACCGTTTAATGTCGTCTCCGAACAAGAGATTTGGGAATTTTTCATGGCACTATTATCGCACTCACATATTTCCTTTTGTTCCATATCTCTGAGCCAAGGGTTAAATCTCGGCTCTCATTTAATAAGTCGACACACTACCTACTAGACTTCAGCGACCTCTGCATTTACGAAGAAAACGGTGTGGTGATTGTGTGTGACTGGTGTGGATTTCGAGTTGGTGGAGACATCAGTCCATATTCCTTTGAGAACGGCGATTGTTGACTATCAATTTCTTTTGATTTCAATTGAATGATCTCGACATTATTGGATATTCAGGAAGAGCCATTTGAGAGCATTATTATCTTAAGTGGATACTGGCTACCGAAATCATGCAGTTTGACCCCGTCAGACTTGTTCTTGTGGAGGGTTTCTAAAACGCAGCTTTATACGAATAAGTCTCCAACTACAGTGGTTATAAATTCTATCATAACAAATGCCATCATTAAAATTCAACCGAATTTATGCGCCAGAGTCACGGAAATCTAAGCATTACAGATGTGCTCCACCCAGAGAAGCCTTGGCGGACAGTTAGACGATATTATATTCCACACATCATGATCATATCCCACACACACTTTGTTTTGTTTTAATTTAAAAACCCGAAAGTTAACTTAATCCTATGAATGAAATTCTCTCTTATGTGGAACAAGTACAAATTAAGGGAAATTTAGGCCTGTAAATCACAAAAGCTAGCATTTTTATCTGGTATCTGTTGTGACTAACTCATAAAGCACTATGAAATCTAGCCTCAAATATTAAAATATTATTTTTTTTAATCAGAAATTTTTGGGGAACGTGCTGTAAGTATTAATTAATCTTTTAACTTTTTATGACGAGTATATTCGTCTTTAATGAAAACTTTATGCATAATACTTGGGAATAAACTTGTCTAGAAGAAAAAATTCCAGTCGTATTAATACTCAACGAATCTACTTGAATTGTTTTCCTGGGGCAAGGCCAAATAATAAGTCTTGGAAAAATTGTACATTTTAGAACATTCGTTAGTCTGGCCACCAATTGTAGAAATAACAAATTCTGAGGAAGTACTGCTGCTAAATATGAATTTTTTTATACAAATTTAAATTTATAAAAAGTATATATTTTCTAAAACAACAACAACAAACAATGTTTTATTCACAATTGAGTCACAATTTGCCTACTTACAGGCAGCAAAATGTTACTTTACTTATGTCGAATATACTCGTCTTCGCTGGGAAATAATTAAGTGGGGAGCAAGAAAAGTTTCTTGAAATAAAATATAAAAGGTTAAAGGAACATGGTATTTTACAAACAATATTCCCGATATTTTTTTCTACAATTAATAGAAAGTGTAAGAATAAAATAATTTGACAGGCTATAATTTCACTATCTGGAGCAATCTACAGTATTCGAATGATTTTTTTTTTCTTTTTTCGTAAATTCCCATAATTAATACAGAAGTCTAAAAAAATAATCTTAATTTGGAAAGAAAACAGTCGTGATAATAAAACAACATTTCAAAATGTTTTAATTAATGTTACAAAAAGAAACAAAAACAAAAAAACAAAAAAAAAAATAAAAACATTGTGTGGTAAGATGCAAATGTCAGCCAGCATTTGTACATTTAAGAACTAAAAATAAGAGGAAAAGAACAAACTCTTTCAAGTAAAACATGGAATTCAAAATCATAATATTATACAGGAAATTATAGTGTCTTAAAAACTGGAAAGGCAAAAAAAAAAAACAAAAACAACAACAAATTTGTGAAAATGTTTACAAAACGAAACACAAAATAAGAGCAAAAACACCAGGAAAAAAAATGGAAATAATAATGCAAACAAAATGCAAAAATCAAGCCATCATCAGTAGAATCATCGCCATCATCTGTGCGAACTATTTCTGGAATAAACAAAAAACAGTAGAAAAAAGAAATAAAATTCAGTAGACAATCACAGACACACAGAAAAATTTCTCCATTTTTTTTTTTACGGAATACAAGACGACTTTTGTTTAGGCTCTACATAGGAAAAGTTCATAGGCTTCTAATAACGTTTTTAGAACCCGAACATCTTTATTTTTAATTTGTTTTCAAAAAACTTTTCTTTTTTTTATTATTCTTCAGCGAAGACGAGTATACTCGACATAACCAGAGTAAAATCAAAGCTCATTAAGTTCTTTGCCAAATTAATTTTATTGTTGTGAAGCACAATTGTTTCGGTTAGAAATGGAATACGATTTCATACATATGGCTGGCTCGGCTGGCATTACAGCACCTCATAAATTTTTTCGAATGCATGGCATCGTATCTCGGCAATGGCATCATAAATGTTGGCCTTCAAATGCTCAATTGCCTCGGGTTTGTCGCCATAACACTTTTCTTTAACTGCACCCTACCACCCTAACTGTACCCTACAGAAAATAGTACAACGGTGTCAAATTGCAGTTTCTTGGCGGCCAATTGACATCAATATTTCGGCTAATTAAACAGCCATCAAACGTTTGACGTAATAAATCAATTGTGGCATGATACGTGTGGCAAGTTGCACCATCCTATTGAAACCAAACAACGTATGAACCATATGAACCATCAATACCATTAAGATCGAATGTAAAAAAATTGTTTATCATAGTGCGATAGGTGTCTCCGTAATGGTTGCGCTGTCCTCATTTTCAAAGACCCGCCACCAGCCGCACCAAACAGTCATCGATAATGGTTGCATTGCCTAAGATCGTAAGATGCGTAAGATCACGTGTGGGTTTTCTGAGCCCCAAATACTGCAATTTCTTTCAATCAAAAAGTTGATTGTCTTTTGCAAATTCGACATTGTCGTGCAGTTTCTCGATGGCCCATCAATTCAATGAAAAACCTCTTGAACCAATTAAACTTTGTAAGACCTCTTACTGAGATCTTTTAGCAAAATTCAATGGAAACTGGTGCGTGAAATCTTCAATGCTTAAATTGTTGTTGACGGATTCTCCCTCATACTCATAGCCACAGTTTCGATATTTTTGGGTGAACAGTGCAAGCACGCTCACATCTTCTTGGGTGAATAAGAAACCCGAACTTCAGCAATAAACTTCCGTATATACCGGACTTTGTTTTGTCCTTCTCTGCGACCATATTTTGCAAGAAATTTTCGCCCAATTTCCAACCAATTGCCTTTGTTTCGGAAATCAATTTCCAATCAATCCAAACGTTGTTCACACATAAAGCGATTCATTACGTTCAGTGAAGATAATATACAGAATTTTTTGACAGAATAGAATGACATAAGTATTGTCATCTTCGAAATAACCGATGGTTCAAATTTACTCCCTCAGAATTTGTTATTTTCAGCTTAATGCAAGCTATTGCTGCCGAACGAACGTTGTAAAATGTACAATTTTGAATAGGCTTTTATTTGAACTTATGCAGGAAAAAATTCCGAATAATAATGAATAATAAAAATAATGCAACTTTTTTCTCCAAGACGAGTATACTCGGTATCATGCAAAAACTTTTTGTTCACTCTGACGAGTATACTCGACATAAACCGATAAAGGTTTAAATGATTGAAAATGTTAAATTCTATGCAACTTAGCTATGTTATACGTTACATAATTAATGATTATTCGTTAATACTATAATTTTTTGTAGTGTGGCATCTAACACACATACAAACATACGTAAATATATTGCAGACGTGAATGGATTTCAATTGCCTGACTTTTTTTTCCAGTGTTCGTCTAACAACATGACAGAAACAAAAATCTTTTATAATTTTTTCATTTCAAAGGTTTTTAAAAATACCAGTTTAGCTTGTAAAAGGTCTGTGGGAAACAAAATTGTTAATGGATCAATGGATGACTATTAAAATACCGACATTCAAGCTTATCTTGACCTACTAAAGACTCCGTAATTAGAAGAGAGCGAAGTAAAATTAAACAACTTAAATTAGTTGATAGGTTAGTAGTTTAAATTAAAAATTTGACCCATAAAAACTGAAGTTAATAACCAAAGAATTTAAAATTTAATCATGTAATCGTGAATTAATTATGAATCGATTACAAATTACGGTTATGGTTATAAGCCCATAAACTTTTTTAAAACAAAGTTTGTGCATACGCTTTACATTTATTCAAAATACCATTAAAATTTAAGTGAAACAAAAGAAAAATTTGAAGAATTTTAACAAAATTTTGAGTCCTAAGAACAGTTTCATACACTCGGTTGCAATGCTTTGTTCGACAACTTGTTAGCGTTAAGGGAGTAAGGGATTCCATTAAGGGACTCCATAATTAACCATTACAAACCTTCAGGCAGGATTACGGCTTAGCTTTTCACACCACTTATGTTGTGTGCGTTAATTTTATACATGATTGGCGGGACCTACAGTTTAAAGTCGAGATTTTTGAGAAACTTTTCATGGCAATTTTATTTACTCTCAGAGTTCCTGCCAGAAATCTGCTGAGAGGAAGCCGCCGAAGAAATATTTTTTTCATATTTCGTTTTTGATGTCTGATCGGGGATTTGAACCCCGGCCTATCGTCTAGTGAGCCAACACACTACCTACTAGACTACGGCGACTTCATTTCAAGTAAGCTCACGAAAAGTCATGGCAAACATTATGCGCCCCCTAAACGTTGCGATTAGTTGTACACGATGTTGAAACAACGGCTGGTTGTCTTCTTCAAACATGTTGTTTTGTCAATCAAATTTAGTTTTTGTTTTATTGTAGCATCGCATTGATTGTCGGTTGAACGTAAATCAAAATTTTATGATCTTCAGCAACCGGCGACCAACTAGCCATTCAACAATTGTTTGCATACAATTGAACAACTTTATCATCGACTTGCAACGTGTAGAAGCCGCATTATAGGTGAATACATCAAAATGGCGTCCTATTTTTATTTTTTATTTTACCTTACGACCGACATAATGGGGATGGCCCCTACTCATACAATGCATTGTGTTAGAACTTGACGAATAAGTTAAGAGAGGAAATATTGCGTATGTATTTCAGAATGAAGCAATTTATTTAAGAAATGACAGGAAAAACTTCTACTGGAAGAAAGTTCCACATACGGGATAGTGCGCCTGATAAGACGATCAATGCATTGGCCCATACATGAGAGTTGTATTCTATGCAAGGATGGTGTAAATAGTAAGGATAGTGTAGGTAATGAAATCGCCTCTGTCTGGTAGGTAGTGTGTTGGCTTATTAGACGTGAGGCCACAGTTCAAACGCCAGATCAGAAAATTACTTTGGCTTCTGCTTCTCTGCAGATTTCTGCCAATAACTCTGAGAGTAAATAAAATTGCCATGCAATTTTTCCCAAAAATGTTTCACTTGGAGTCGACTTTAGGTCTCGCCACTCATGCATTAAATTAACGCACACATTAACGCACTAGGTTGTAATTCTGATTGAAGGGTTGTAATGACCAACTATGTATGTATGTATGTATGTATGTATGTATATATGTATGTATGTATGTATGTATGTATGTATGTACGTATGTATGTATGTATGCATGTGAAGATTTGATGGAGTGAATTAGTTTTTCCAACATCTTCTGACTGTCGTAATTGTCGATGTTCCGAATTAGTAAACAATATTGGGTCTTTTCGCGCTGTTATAAAAAATAGAGTTGATAACACTGGCCAAGCATAACAAAACCTTGCTCATAGTTGCCTTAATCCATCGGGATGCTATCATAACCATTTTACATAAGTTTTATACACTTGGGCGTGTAAGTCTTGGTATATTTTCTCTTCACTGGTTGAAATTTTGACATACTTTTGATAACTTATTGTGGAAATGATTATAAAACGATACCGTATGCATCAGTGTAAGTGATAAGTTCCATTTGATATAATAAGAATCAAAAGTGACTGTATTTGCCAACTAATTAGACGAGAGCCTGTGATTCAACTGCTGGCTCAAATCTAAAACGAAACACGAATCAAGCATTACTTTCAGTGGCTTCCTCTCAGCTGTCTTTTGGCAAAAACTGGGAAAGTAAATTAAAACTTGTCTAGAAAAGCTTTAAAAATCTATTGTTCCGAGTAGACGTTAAACTTGTTAGTGTGACGTCAGTCATGTATAACAATTAACACATACAACATGAGAGGTGTGAGAAGCTAGGTTGTAGCCCAGCCAAAGTACTACTTATGTTCACTTAAGTAAGTACAAGCAATGAAAGTCTTATTTTGGAGAAAATATTAATTTTTCGTTTTCTCTCTGGTTTCTCTCATTCAAAATATGTTTATTTTGTGGCCATGCTTTTCGCACATGCTGCCACACAGTTGACTTCCAGTCAACTTTAGAACAAAGGAACCAAATTATTTAATCTCTGTGTGTCAGCCATTGTTTGGAGAAACAGATGAAGAAGTTGCTCGGATAACGTCAACGCAAATGTTTATTTTTAAAACGTTTTTACTTCTTTTGCACTTGCAACTGTTTTTTGTTTTCTGCTGCTCTTTTTTTTTAATTGTATTTGATTGTTGCACATGGTTTTTTGTGTCTACAAAAGTTTTATTTATATTTGAAGAATAAAAACAACAACAAAAAACGAAAAAACGAAGAAACGAAAGTATTAATAAACAAATACGAGTGAAAAAGTTTTTAAAATACGGCATTAAATTAACGTTTGGCCAAGAACTGAACAAATTATATACAAAAGTAAATAAAACCAACAACAACAACAACACAACAACAACAAAAAAATGGGGGTGAAAATGAATTTAACATCATGTTGCGTTTATTACTCACACATTAAATTAAAAGAAGAAAAATAAAAAGAAAAAACGAAACCAATAGGAAAGAGCAGACTATGTGATACCCTTACTGCAGGTTACTTTAACTGAAACATAGAGCTTCTTGTTAAGGATCAGAGTCTACTTATTCTGTTAAAGTTATTCGATTAATCTGTAATTGTTTTTTTTTTCATTTACCAGCAGCACTCAGTGCCTTGTGTTGGACTTAGGAAAATAGATCGTGTTCATTGCGTGCCAGGAACAAAGAAAGGTCTTCATTTCGCTCCCATATTCTACACATTCCGTAGTAGAATCAATAAAACAGCGAGAGGCACAAGCCACCACTCGATAGTGCTTTACACATTAATAAGCACTTTTTCGCCCTTCTTTGTACGCATGCGAAGAGCATGACGTCGAGCTACTCATGAATCATATTTTACACTGTCTTGAATACATCTCAGACACTTGAAAAAAGAAACATTTTCTCCAACAAACATTGTATAGGATTTTCATGTCCTGAAACTTCTGATTCTCCAATATTTACGCCACCCACTAACCAACCAAGCATAGGTCCACATAACATATTGGTTCTAAATCGATTATATTAGCATGGCTCCATTCAGAGATCGCTTACAAGTCAGTTGTGTATCAATCTCCAAAGTTATTGTTCTAAAGTCGAAGGAAAATGATTAGCAAACATTGCTGTTATTAGGAAAAGAGCAGAGTAGTAGAATCGGAAATTAAAGAACCAAGAAAAATAGGAAATCTATGGCCATAAACATAGAATTATCTCTTGTTAAGAACAGATTGGTTGCAATTAAGATAAAAGAAATCGTTTACATCGTTTGTCACATTTCATTCACGTTCCCTTTTTATGTTCGGTAGCACTTAAAGTGCTTAAGTGCAACAGTCTGTTATTAATCACCGATTCACGTTTTGCCACTGAATCAGACTTGCAGCATCGTTATTCACTCTGCTTAGACTGTTTTATTTCACGTTTGGTGACTTGACAATATTACTTTAAGCGTCATTGTTTCTCTTCCCAAAACTTCCAACAAACTTGTGTAATTCCGCGTACCGTACGACGTGTATATTTTGTTGTTATCAATTTGTTTTGTCTATTTAATCTCGTTTAATTTATGTTTAATACATACATACATAATTGGCCATTACAACCCTTCAGCCACAATTACGGATTAGCTTCCCACACCACTGTCGTGTTTGTTACAGTTCAAAGTCGACTCCGAACGACAGATTTTTTTGAGAAACTTTTCATGGCAATCTGCTTAGAGGAAGTCACGAAGAAATATTGTTTAGTATTTCGTTTTTGATATTTGACCGTTAATAGTCGTAACATCATTTCAATCATTTAATTAAGCATTGGTAAGTTCATATTACATCCGATTTAGACTGCTTTATTTCGCTTTAGATAACTTTGCGATATTTATGCTGTTGTTGAATTTTTTAACTTTGTTTTGTACTCTTCTTATAATTTTCAAAAAAATTTGCTTGTTTTATACTGTGTACCGTACGATATGTGCATTTTGTTGTTGTCAGTTTATCTTGTTTACTTATTCTAGTTTAATTATTTTCATTGTTGTAACAATATTATTTTACTGATTTGATAAAACATTGTTATATGAGACATAATACTGAAGAAATATACTTACTTAAGGAAATCTTACTTTGATCCGATTTTGTTCAAACTAATTTAATTATGAGTAGCATTAATTTGCTTATTTGCATCGTACCTTGATTCCAAACTATATGAAATAACCTTTAAATATCCAATACTAACGTCGTTCTCATTTGTTGGATTTCAAATACTTTACTGCCTGTAGAACTGAATTTATTTTGTGTGTGTTTGGCTATGCTTTGTATTATTATTGGGATCACTTTTTCACCAAGTTTTGACACGTTTGTGAATATTGGAATAGGAAGCCATGATGCTGCACGATAGAATGTTATGGTCGAAAAGTCTTGTTGGAGAACGTTTAGCTAGAATGAGACATTAAGTATAGAGACTGAAAAGAGTCTAATGGAAGGCTCTTCTTAAGGCCGTTTGGATCACAATTTCTTTATTAGCTAGACCATCGATACGAGAAATATGAGGACAGCGCATCCTGATGTTGGCTTTTAACGATGGTTTTGAGCAGTTATCTGCTGGAAGTTTCTAATTCGTATTTCCATACGAAAGAAATTGTACCTTTTTCGACTAGAAAAAAGTCTTTGAAATTGATCTGTGAACCATGCTACAACCAACACGGGGAATATATTGCACAACTATTATCCATGGCGGTATAGGGGGATCGTATAAAAGAAAAATATTGCAAACGAAATAAACAGCGAAAACGACAACAAATTAACTCAACACTTACTAGCAAATGAAGGAATGAAGTCAAACCCACAATTTAACTTGAAATTAAAAAGAAATGCAGCAGAGGGAGATGATGGAGTCATGGACTCATCATCAACATCATATGTTTTTTTTTTTGGTGGCAGGGAACATTTACTAGCTCAAGTTGCAGCACTGCATATAACTTTAAATGGTTTTAATCAACAGACACAATGCACACACAAACACAGGCATATCTACAACAAGGCACACACCCCCTGCCCCCTGCAATCATCTTAAATTTTTTGTTTCGTCGTTTATTAAAAAGAAAAACCGAAATTATTTGTTTTTCTTACAAGTTGTAAAAGAGCACTCAAAAATGCACTCAGCTTCCGTTTGGCATCCCCAACCATTTGGTTTGGTTTACTTGCATTAGTTGAGTTAAGTTAGAGTCAGGGGTCATTAGGTTCTTTCGTTCGTTCCCTCATTTATTCATTCATTCAGCTATTCCATACAATCTATTTGCTTGCTACTGTTGTTGTTGTTGTTGTTTCTTTATTAAATGAATTGTAATCATTTTTAGTTTCTTTTCTTATTCATTTCGTTTCTTTTTTCCCTTTATTTTCGTCGTTGTTTCGATATTAAAAAAAAAAGATGAGAGAGACATTTTTATGCATAAATTACTTAAAAGTTTTTAATAAAATGTAATTAGAATTTAAATTTTTAATTAAGTCAAGTTAATGCATTCCATTTTTATTATAATCATTCTCGTCATCATCATCATCATCATCGTTATTACTTTTATTATTGGCAGTTTTATCGTAATTTTATCTTCTCTTCGTACCATTTGTACGTTTCATTTGCGTTTTTTTTTTTGTTGTTGTATAGAAGTACTATAACTGAAGGGAATTATAATTTTTTTCCATTTTTTTCTTCTTTATTTTTGTTGTATTAATTTGTAATTGTCATTACTTGTTTCTCTATAATGTTGCAATTAAACCTTGGGATTTAGTTGTGCAGCATTAATCCAATTAATGCAACTGAAGTTTTAACAAAAAGACCCTTCATTAGCTGTGTATTAATATGAGAGAGGAATTTTTTCAATGTATAAACTCAGTAATGAGTGGCTATTCTGTTAAAAATTTTAAATTTTCCTCAGACTAATGACTTTATTTTTTTTTAATAGTGAAGCGACAAATAGACCTTCATATTCAATTCGTGTGAATTATTTCAATTTATTATTTGAACAACCTTCATAATTTAGTCGATGCTTCTTCCTAGTCTAGTAAGTAAAAATATTTATTCTTCAACTTCCTCTCAGCAGATTGATTTCTGGCAAAAACTCTGCGAGTAAATAAAATTGCCATGAAAAGTTCCTCATTCAGAGTCCACTTTAAACTGAAAGTCCCGCCACTCACAGATAAAAATTACCAAATATAACATAGATGGTGTGAGATGCTAGATTGTAATCCTAACTGAAGGGTTGCAAGGTTGACCATAAGGTTGTGTGTATGTTTCACAGCCATTGTTAACAGACTTTCGCTTGATTTAAAGCCATGTTGCTAAATGATGTATTTGGTGCGCTCAACCAGCACTAAACTTTGTCGCAGACCAAGGTTTACCAAAATTTTTTCGGCCATGTATTAGTGAGTAAAAGAGGGAAAATTGTTGTGAGAATTTATGTATTTACAGTCAGAGAAAAGTGTTAGTAATATAAGCCATTTTCATATTCATTTCATCAAAATGCATAAAGTTATGCATCTTTGACTTAATAATTGGCAACGGTTTTTAGATATTTGTTGGCATCTAATTTTGATTCATAAATTTCCTCTTCTACTAATAACCAACCTTTTATTTTTTCTAAAAAAATTACTTTATGTTTACAAAAAAAAGCTGTTCCCTTTTCTTATCATTTAAATTATTTACTTGACTATTCAAACAATCAAAATGTCTTATAAGGCAATAAATCTTAATAATAAAAGCATTTTTTAACATAAAATATTTTTTGAGTGTAAACCTGAAACAAAAATATTATAGCATCCGCTGATATATGCACTCGTCACAGTGTGTTCGACGACTAAATAAAAGAGCATAAGCAATGTGTGTAAATTCTCTCTGCAAAACTGTGCTGTGAAATGATAATCCTTGTGGTAGACACCCAGAAAATCTCTAATGTGTAGAGAAAATATTCACGATACGATGTTGAAATACCGGGAATCGTTAGACCAATGTTTTCATTTTGGAATGATTAGTTGTGTACGAGAAAGTTTTCTGCATAAGCTCTCTCTTATGACGCCGCATAAATGTTTGTTGTTGTTCAGCTGAAATTTGACATCGCAGTAATCAAATGGGTAGAGAGCTTGCTAGTTGCATGGTTTTGAGATCGTTTATGAGCAGGGTCTTCGACTCTGCCTTCATATATAATTGGTCGTTACAACACTTTAGGCAGAATTATGACCTAGTTTCTCACACGACTTACGTTATGTGTACGAGGTGTGATAAAAAATAACCGTTATTTTTAAATTTCGTGAGTTACGTATGTTCGATTTTCGCATTTTTTTTCTGCTATGTTAGTACACATTTCTGTTATATATGTTGACAATATCAGCCATTTTGGGTTGTCAGTTTGTTTTTTGACAAGATAAAAAGGTTATTTTGTCGCCGTGTTTTGGTGTAATCCTCGTTTTTTACTATTCGAAAAAAACGGATCAAAGAAACTGTATTAAGTTTTGTATAAAAAATGAAATTAAATGTGCAAGGACATTTGAAATGTTGATTGTGGCGTTTGGCGAGTCTACTATGAGCAGAACACAAGTTCAATTGTGGTATAATCGGTTTAAGGAAGACCGAGAAGATGTCAGTGTCGATGCTCGTCTTGGTCGCCCGACCAGGTCAACAGCCGATGAAAACATTGAAGCAGTGAAGAAAATGATTTTGGATAATCGTCGAATCACTATCACTAGAGAGGTTGCAGATAATGTTGGCATATCGTTCAGCTCATTCCAAGCAATTTTTACGGTTGTTTTAGGCATGTCATGGGCAGTTTTAATTGACTTTAATGAGTTTATAATTGCAAAAATCTACTGAGAGGTAGCATTTTTTTCAATTTCGTTTTGTGGAGATTCTGAACATTGGATTTTGAACTGTGTCGTCAGCGCTAAAAGCCAACACGCACTTTCTCTAAGAGTTCGCTTAAATAAGAAGTGCCCAAATAGAAATAAAATAGTTAAGTTATACAACCTCTCGCTGGCCAAACATCTATCTCCTACAACATAATTGGCCATTAAGAACCTTCAGTCAGGATTAGCACATAACTTCTCACACCTACTACAGCTTAAGTCGACTCGAACGAAACAAAATTTTTGAGAAATTTTTCATGAAATTTTTTTATTTTACCAGTTCCGAGTTTTTTGCAGAAATCTGCTGAGCAGGAAGCCGACGAAGAAATATTTTGTTTCATATTTCGTTTTGATGTCTTACGGTTAGTTATTAAAAAACTAAAATCTTTACTTATTTTATTTAATAATCGCCTGAAATTTTATCATATTAATTTCTATTCACTGCAGCCTCAGCAACGAAGCACGTGGCCAGGAAGTTACCGAAAAAATATTTCTTTATATTTCGTTTTGTTGGAGATGTCTGATCTTGGATTTGAACTGTGGTTTCACCTCTAATAAGCCAACACGCTACCTACTAGACTGCATCGAGTTCCTTAAAAGAAAGTCCCCAAATAGAAATGATAATAAACCTCTCGCTGCAACACCATTACATAACATAATTGGCCATTACAACGCTTCAGTCAGGACTTTGGCCTAGCTTTTCACACCACTTATGTTGTGTGTATTAATTTTATACATGAGTGGCTGGACCTACAGTTTAAAGTCGACTCCAAACGACAGATTTTTGAGAAATTTTTCATGGCAATTTTATTTTTACACTCAGAGAGTTTTTGCCAGAAATCTGCTGAGAGGAAGCCGACGAACGAAATATTTTTTTCATATTTCGTTTTTATGTCTTACCGGGTTACGAACCCTGGCCTTTCGTCTAATAAGCCAACACACTACCTACTAGACTACGGCGACTTCCGCTGCAACACCATTGCTTATTAATAATAAACAATTCGTTGCAGCCAACTTCACTCTTTAAGGCTGTTTAAACCGGATTTTCTTTTGGAGCAGTGAAGCGTTTTTTTTGTTTTACTTCATATAATATGTATGGACTTGAGAATTTTTCACGGATATATAACCCGTTTAAACATTTTTCTAATTTTTTAGATAGAGCTCGAAGAGACAATAATTATTTCCATCAAATGGTCTCATAGTTATTAGAAAATTATAATCTTTACTTATTTAGTTAATAAATCCCTGGAATTTTATCATATTAATTTCTAATTCACTGAGCAACCTAAGCACAACGAAGCGTGCATTTTTACTGCTCGAACACTTTCTCTTTCTAACTGCAAAAGAGAAAATAAAAAGAAAAAAATATCAACTAAGTGTTGTAGGTTCAAGATTTATGACCAGGCTAATAACTAATAAATCATTTGTCCATGTACATATGTATGTATGTATGTATGTGTATATTCATTCATCCAATCATCCATTCATTCATTTTCATGCCTAAAACACTTCATTATACTGTTATGTGTTGCCTAATGCAAGAGTGTAAATGTAAATAATTTATATGCAGCAACAACAACAATTCGAACAGTACAAGCCTTATTTATAATCAATTGTATAGAAAAATTATGTTTTTTTCCGTATTTTTTTCGTTTTTTTTTAATAAAAATTAAATGAAACTGAAAATAAAATATTATTTAAATGGCGACAAAATGAAACCCCCCCAAGAATATCTCAGTCAAAGTTAAATCAATTACTGTGTATAAAATGCTTCATTTAATTGCATTGATTGATGATGGCTCACGATGGTGATGATGATGATGATGACGACGATGGTGATGGTGACGGTGATGGTGATAGTGATTCAATAAAGCTTTTCCCTTTCCCTTTCTTTTCAAGCACCGACCACCGTCGCCTACATCAAAGCTACGGCCTTATTTTCATCTACTTTGTCGTATAATTGATGATGAAGCGCGTAATGTTTTATTTTATTTCGTGTTCATTTTTTTCTGTATTTTTTTTTTGTGGCCTTCATCTTTAATGGCCACAAACAAGCTTTTTAATGGAAATTATTATTGAATATTTCAATGTCGAATTAAATTCAAAATAATTTACTCGTTGTTGGTTTTTATTGAAAAGAAAATCATGCGAAATGGAAAAATATTTCACAGTAACAATACGCATGATAAGCAGAAATTTATGAAAAATAATGGGAAAAAATAAAATAAAAACTGGTATTATGGTCATGAATTTCTAATAAAATTTTTCTTTTTGCATTGAAAATTGTAAACATTAACACAATCGAAGAACACGAACGTAAGAACATTTTAAACGATTAAGATCGCACATGGCGAACTTGCCACTAAACGGACCTGGTCGGTTTCATCCGTAGCTCGATATAGTTAAAACCCACCACTAATATATCGTGACAAGGATAAGGTAAGCTTCTTTTGGGTAATGCAGTGGGTCATATAGGCCACCAAGTGCATTTGCCTGTGAATGGCAAGCTACCCGCTCACCTAACCTAACCAATCATATTGATGTTGTAACAAGAAAATCAGAATTAAAATTATTTCGTACAAAACATTACGAAACACCAATACATAAGCAGCGAGCTAAGGTCCCGTTATATAATTATTGACCCTGATTGGTATGTCGCAACTATCTCAAATTGCTTTTGGCTAAACTTGTTTTTGTTACTAATTTATGAATGTCCAAGTATTCTTCTTCTTATGAAGACTCTGCAGAAGTCGACGAGGAAGAAGAGGAGAACACTCAACATCTTTTCTGTCATTTTCCTGGCACTTGGTATCCTAAGAGTGGTGGGTCCTACAGTTTTAAGTCCCATCCGAACAACAGATTTTTGAGAAACTTTTCATCACAATTTTATTTACGATCAGAAATCTGCTGAGAACTATTGGTTGAAGAAATATTTCTTTTGTATTTCGTTTCATTTTAGAAGTCTGACCTGGGATTCTCACATCTAATAGCCCACGCTATAATTACTAAACCACGGCCGCTTCTATATTCTCATAAAAATATCTAAAACGTTACAGCCTGTAGTTTAGCTGAAGGTTTGAAAGAAAGTAATCTCTGAAACATCGCAAGCAACATTACCATCTCAGCTAAAACTAATCCAACAAACCTTATTTTAAATATTAACTTTTAAATTCAATGAATTTCTACATGACATTGGAGTTCCTCTGTAGCTAGGCAAACAATTGGTCTCACAGGGTTCATTGGCAAAGTTCAGATGGAATAATAAACTCACTTGTAGGGAAACCTGACAGATTTGAACAGACCTGGATAAATGTAGAAGAGAATTTGCACCGCATAGAAGTTATAAAGGGACACAGGCTTCTAGGTGCTCGCGCCAGGAGACTAAGAATACCTCATAACGACTTCTGCAAAGACAACAGAACATCCTCTAACACAGAATTGCCATTGCCCGCCGCTTAGAGACCTAAAAAGGAATAATTTTTGGACATCCAGAAATTAGTGACGGAACATGTCCAGCCAAATGAGATTTGAGCAAAGTTCAAACATTCTTAAGATTGGGATGATTGAGAAATACCAAACAGCGGCTATAAATATAGGACCCACTGTTTATCTATGGAGGTTTCGTAATTTTACGAATGGATAGGTTAGCGGGTAGCTTGCCATTCACAGGCAAGTGAACTCGGTGGCTTATATGTCCTATTGTGCTACCCAGTGTTAAGTAAGCTCTCTCTTATTAGTGGTGGGTTTCAACTACCACTAGCTCCGGTTGAAACGGGCCAGTTCCCTTTGTGGCACGTTCGTCACCGTGCCTAGATCTTCAAACATTCTGTCACTTAAAAACCGATGACGTATGTTCTGAAGTACAGGGCACGCTCCATTTCCTCTAGTATTCCAGATGGAGCAGAGCAAGACTGTCAGAGAAACTGCTAATAGAGCAGAGTCCCGTTGAAATTCCTATTAGAATGAGGACCGTTCGTTTGTCGTACTGAAGTATTTTCTGGTTCTCCCATTGGCCACTGCTAAACACTGCCATTCCATTTATGTTGAATTCCATGCTGCTTTTTCCAATTTGGCAAAGTATTCCTGTGTGGGCGCATATATCGCCTCTATCGTTTCGATACGGTAAATTTCACTATTTTTTTAGGAAGGTTTGGCTGTATTCTTACCTTTGCGAACCTAGAATGCAAGTTCCCCGAGAAGAGAAGGAAGAGAAGGAGAATGTCTTTCGCTACATGTGTCAGTGCCATGCTTTTAACATAAAAAGACACGGGTTTTTGACCTCACGCTTTTTTAATCAAGAAGGAAGGAAGGAAGGAAGGAAGCTACTAAAGGAAGTAAAAAGCTACGAATTACGGAAATCAAATATGTTTTGTCGAAAGTATCGATGGAATTATGCATAATCTTTTTGATTGCATGTTAAAAATGTGCCGAGGTTCCTTTAATTTTGATGTTCACTGTATCTTCGGAAAATCTATGGCTTATAACAGTAAAAATCGGCTTACTTTTCGATGTGTTTTAGATATCTTGGAATATTCAATTCAAATTGAATAAAATTTTTAGAAAATTCAAATGCATTTGACATACAATTTGTATGTTCTTGTCTGTTTTAGTTTAAAAATTCATAAATCAACCAATTATTGAAACTTATCAATTGAGTTTCTTTTCTTTTTTCCATTTTCTTTTTGTTGTGTGACTAATCTTCATAGTTTTTAAGGTCAATTTATTTTGTGTGGCTTTCCGTTTTCTTTTTTTATTATTAAGTGGAGTCAAAAGGGTCATCGGCATTAGGCAAACGTTGTATTTGTCTCAGTCCAAACATTTGATGCTTGTTTATACCTGACAATTAAGAGTGA
This sequence comes from Sarcophaga bullata, assembly GCA_005959815.1. NCBI lineage: Eukaryota > Metazoa > Arthropoda > Insecta > Diptera > Sarcophagidae > Sarcophaga > Sarcophaga bullata. The sequence goes on from QOCX01000438.1 coordinate 157,287, forward strand.
ACTGAAATATTCAAACAAAAACAAAAACAAACAAAAAAAGTAAAAATCTTAAATATCCACACACTGAAGCAGTTTAATTATTATCGTTTTGGTGATATGCGAAGATTTAAAATTTAAAAATTGGAACGTAATTGACGACGTGGAAAACCAGTAAACATAATTAGATACACTACATACATATGTACATAATTGGTCATTACAATCCTTTAGTCTAGACCTAGCTTCTCCTATCACTTATGTTGTGTTTGTTAATTTTTATACATGCGTAGCGGGACCTGCAGTTTAAAGTCGACTCCGAACGACAGACTTTATTGATAAATTTTTCATGACAATTTCTTATTTACTCGGCAGAGTTTTTTTGCCAGCAATCTACTGAGAGGAAGTTTTCGTAGAAATATTTTTTCACATTTCGTCGTGATGGAGTTATCTGACCTGGCGTTTGAACTGAGGTCTCACATCTAATAAGCCTATCTACTAGACTACGGCTACTTCAAGAAACATTGTTTGGAGTTAATTTGTGAACATATGTATACGGTCTTCAGCGCTAAGGCTCATTTCTGGTTGAATGGGCCACACCAATCCGTACGAGTTTCAAGAGCGTCCAATACAGTTACAGTTTGGTAATGGCGACTTGTGAACTGCGGTCGTCATCTTTAAGACGGCGCTGACCAAATTATCACTGTCAATGGCTAACACTATAAGTCTTCTTCTTTGGTTTGAATTGAATAATCTGAGCACCAACAACATTACATAGCTTAACAAAGTGGCGATACGCCTCATTGTGTATTCTGCGATTTGAGGGCATGGTTGTTTCTGTGGGGGTGATGTTAGCTGGCCACCGAGATCGTGCAATTTGACATTGTTAGACATTTACTTCTGGGGTTTTCTTAAGTCAAACGGTGTATCCGAGATAAGCTACAACAACACAGTGTCATACATCCCAATGCTATCAGTCAAATTCAGTCTGATTTATGCCTCATGAAAAATTGAACTTTTCAGATGAGCTCCAAACAGAGTATGCGCTCCAAATAGGCACGTCTGAGCCATAGTCATGTTTGATGGCTCATGTAGTTTTATTTCTGAATGATAAATTGGATATGATCATAAATGCAACCATAAAGCCATCTCATAAGTTGGCTTGTTTTTGAGTAGCTTCATAACAGTGGACCAATGTGGATGCGGTCGTTAAATGCGTGCAGTATAATCTATGGACTTATAGAACTGCCTTAAAGAATCTGGCTGTAATATTATCCAGGGTAGCGCATTAAATCCTTCCTTCATAGCGATCTCCATTTCAGAGGACTAAGTAAAGATTTGAGTGTACTTAGGAATTAATAGAATCAGAATCAGAAGTCTCTTCAAAATATTACTTTTTAAAAGTAATTCCATTGTGCCGATATCACGGAAACTATATTTTAATGAAAACTCTGCCAGTAAACTATGCCAAATGATTGTCAATAGCTTCTATTTACGAACATTTTGTACAAACAAAATTGTTCGTCATAAAACGGTACAAGTGGTGATCAGTGTATCTTGACTACACGATGGCGGCATTAGAATTTTATAAAAGCTTTACACGTGCCAATCTGTGTATGTGTGTGCGTGTGTTTGCTGGTCTTGTATTGGTGAAACACAATATCTCTTCTCTTGGCCAAAGTTAGTAACTTTTTTTATTACTGCGGCCATGCATCTGCTGTCCTCAATCTATATAAAGATTGCCTATAATGTCTCTTACAAGTCAATTACCTCATTATGAAATGATTAACACCTGATAAGCTCCCATGACTTTACTTCTTTATTGCATTATTACCTCACATCTTCCAAGTATTTCCAGTCACCATAGCAGAATCTACAAACTGTGTTCGTGTTATCTCCATTCTGAAGTAATGTTATTTGAGTCTCTATAGTCGTCTATCAAAAGACCGGTTATTAACTTTAGGTTACCCTTGAATCGACTGATGTATGAGTCAAACGCCTTCGTAGTTAGTTACACAACAAAAGTTTATATTGCCTGACACGTATTCAATTTGATAACCGTCTCTGTCTCTAACTTCCTCTGTTGAGCATATTCTACAGAAAGTTGTATCATTATCAAGGGCGTGTAATTTCTACATGAATCGGGGGTACTTCTATCTAGTGAACACAAAGCTAAATTCTCTTCTTCCTAATCCCGTGCTGTCCGAGTTAAATTGAGCATATTTTCCATTGACGTAGGATTTTTCTTGCAAGGTACTGGCAAACATAGCCCTGAAATATTTTATTCTGGGACCCAAATACTTCCGTTACCACTGAATGGATCCTCTTTTCAAAGAGCATGTTGTCTCTAGGTCACTCCATTCGCTTTATATAAGCATATTCCAAAATCACAGAGTCCACTTGTTATATCTAGGGCACAGTCACAGTAGAATTTGTCAGCCACTTGTTTTATTAGACCACGATGTCCTCTGATGAATATTGTCTTCGGTAGGTCTCCCATTATTTATTGCCAACTTATTGCTGCTTCAGACAGTTTAATTGTTGAATGATTCATCATTTCAGAAATTGATCGATTCTTAATTAATTACCTATTTAAGCGGTCATTAACGTTAACTAGATTTCGGCTTGGTTTAACACATCTTTCCAAGTTCCTCTGCTTTGTGCTCGCCTTCGCCAGTTGGTCATATCAATCAATAGCAGGGCTTACACGATTAGCGCACGACTTCCGCTAATATTCGCATAAAATAAACGTCTCTTTGGAACATTCTCTTCTATCCGAACAGCATGATCAAGCTAACGTATCTGCTGGTTGCTAATGCCCTGCATAACGGCTATTCGTCTTACATACAAACCAACCGTTCGTTCAGAATTACGTCCTTGCTTCTCATAACACTTATGCTGTGTGTGTTAATTTTTATGCATGAGTAAGGGGACTTACAATTTAAAGTCGTTTCCGAAGGACAGACTTTTTGAGAAACTTTTCATGGTAATTTCATTTACTCTGAGAGTTTTTATCAGAAATCTGTTTAGAGGAAGTCATCGAAGAAATATTTTTCATATTTGGTTTGGTTGGAGGTGTCTTATCTGGATTCTAAACCATGATCTCAAGTCGAATAAGCCAACAACAACTATCTACTAGACTACGATGACTTATTTATGTACTTAATTGGTCATTAACAACCCGTTTCGGCCTGTCTTAAAACATCCAACCAACTGTCCCTGTTTCTTGCTAGCATTTGCCAGTTTGTAACGCCAATCGATGACAGGATTTTCTCAAATGTAGACCGGTAATCTCCGCATCTAATACATGTCTCGCTGGTACATTCTTTTCCAAACGAACTACATGGTCGAACTAGCACAGCCGCTGGATTTTATTGCCCTGCACAATGTCCATTTCGTTGAGGAGTTCATACAGCTCATGGGAATCGGAAATCATCGGCAAATTGCATTGGACCAAAGATCTCTCATAGGACTTTTCTCTCGAATACTTTCAAGGCTGTTATGGCATGGGTACTTAAAAGCTTTAATGCTTTTGCAGCATCACAAAGCACGTGGAGAATCATAAGGTTTTCTTTACCCTATAATGGATTAGACTCGGAAATCATCGCTAACTTGCACTGAACCAAAGATCTTACGTAGGACTTTTCTTTCGACTACTCTTAAGGCTGCTGCATTAGAGGTTTCATGCTTATGCGCCATCATGAAGCATGGGAAAAATCATGAGATTTGTTTACTTTAGATAGAATGGAATGAACTTTGTTCAAGGAGTATCCAAAGATTTATTGTACAATCAAATCAGTGCCTACGTGTATGGCTCGACTCGATAATTTTTAATATTTTTATCGCAATTAGAATTGAGGTGAATATCTTTGGTGCGGAGCTTCGCAGATTCACAATTACTATTTACATTTACAGGAGGATGGCTAGTGCTTACCGTGCTTTTTGTTTTGGCCAATTATACTGACGTAAGATGAATAACTGTTTACATGCAATGTCGCATTATGTATCCAATTCAACTCACTTATCAATATCATGACTTGACTATACATTTTGTCACCAACACCAACCAATCATTCTGTTAGCAACTGAGTGCAGGGAGTTTCCTTGCCTCGATACCAATTGTAGTGGTGACGATACGATACACTTTGACTGAACCTGAACGTGTATTTTTCCCATATTTTTGCCGCCTACACATGCCCCACTCAAATCAAAATCACTTTTTTACAATGATGATGGAATCCATGCAGCATATACGTATTAAATATAGAATGAGACAAATCCAAGTACAAATACAAATAAAGACAAGAAGTACTTACTACAATACAATATGCAGACAGAGTAGATTGATAAAAATCTCTCTTTTGCTCTCCTTCACAAAAACCAATGCAGATGGTAAAAATATTGAATTGAAGACAAGCAAAGACAAGAAATTTTTTCCTATCCTTTGTAAGGAATTTTGTTAAGAGGCTACTTTACAAAGTTCTCCACAATCAAATGTATTGTGTGTGTGTGTGTGTGTGTGTATATGAGCTTATAAGCATATGGTGGCGTCATATTGGTGGCACTGCTGGATGTTGACTGCTGCAAGTGCAGCTCCTACTTGTAAACTACCACTCAATGACACTTTAAAGTTGTTTTGTATTTTGCAATACAAAAAAAAAAAAAAAAAAGGAGGAAAAAATGGAGCAAAAAATCTATTGAAAATATCCAGGGACTAATAAATAATAATCAAATAATAATGAAACTATTGGAACTTGTCATGCTGTAATGCACCAATATTTCTTCGTATTTCTTTTCACATTTTCTTTTTTTTTTTTTTTTGCCACAAAAGATTTGAAAAAAAAATTTTTTTTTTGGAATTTAAGCCGGAACTCTTAAATCTTTTTAAAGCAAGCATTTGCAATAGATTTAAAAAAAAAACACTTTCAACGTAAACGTATAATTAAGCCGTTATGCTAGCGATTTAGTCGGCAAATGGGTTAAACTGAAAACCCGTTTGGCTTAAAAGTTGCATGCATGTGTGCCAAATAACTTTGGAAAAAGTGCAAGTGAGTTTTAAATCCAGACACACTATAGGTGCCACACACAAAAAAAAAAGCGAAATTTTTTTACTTGTAATAACATTTTGCCGGGCAAGTTTTCAATTGCGTGGTATGAGGAATTTAATTTTAAGGCTGGAAAAAGTAGCAACTGGTTGTGTTGCGAGACTAAATCCGGTAGTCATTGATGCAGTTTTAAGACAAAACGATAATAACAGACAATTAGTTTGAGCTTTAAAAAAAGGAAAACATATTCTAGATTAACGAATTGAGGTGTTTTTGTTTCCTTTTTAAAGCATAGCAGTTCCCGTAATCTAGTAGGTAGTGTGTGGACATAAGGCCTAGGTTCAAACCCCAGGTCAGACATCTCCAACAAAACGAATTATGAAAACATATTTCTTTGGCGTTTCATCTTAGCATTTTTCTCTTAGCAAATGTTTGGCAAAATCTCTGAGAATAAACCAAATTGCCATGATCGTTCGAAATCGACTTTAAACTGTAGGTCCCGCCACTCATCTATAAAATTAACATGGTCGTAATCCGGACTGAAAGGTTGTAATGATCAATTGTTAGATATCGTAAGGGAGCGATCTCTGGTGTTTTGAAATCGTGGTCTAGTAGGTAGTATGTTGCCTTATTAAACGCAAAGCGGCGGTTTAAACTTTATCTGTCAACAAAACGAAATATAAAAATAGGCGACTTCCTCTCAGCAGTCTTCTGGTTAAACTCTGAGAGCAAATAAAATTGCCGTGAACATTTTCTCAGAAATCTATTGTTCGGAGTCGACTTTAAACTATAGGTCTCGCTATTCAAGGATAAAATTAATACGTACAACGTGAGTGACGTGAGAAGACCGGTCCTTTTTTTTTGCATGGCAATATTTGGTATGCAATAAAATATCCTTCCAGCAACATTTTATATTCTATTCGATATTTTGTCATCTAGATTTTTGATTTCATCATGTTGAGCTTAACTTGGTATTATTTTCCTTATTTGACATGCCAATATTAGATATGGACTCTCTAAATACAACCGGCAATGGACATCTCTAGATAAGAGCGGCAATTTGCAGCATACCGAATGAGCGCGGCTGTAGACCGTTTTATAGTGAAGTTGGTTGCAAACTACAACAAATATAAACAAAGAAAAAAGAAAAAGAGCATTCAGCGACTGCGCTAGCTTGGCCTTGCCGTTTCGAGATAAGAGAATATTCCCGCGAGATGTGTATTTAATGCGGAGAATAGCGGAGATTAGCGATCCTTCCAATGTAGTCACTGAGGAGGCCCTGTCATCGATTGGTATGACAAAGGTACATAAGAAGTGAAATTCAACAGACGGGTTGTTAATAGCAAATTGAGTATCTAAGTAAGTTTTTTGGGATCAGTTTACCACAGCTTTTTGCAGCAATACAGAGCAGTTGCTGCTTTAGTGGTTCTGTAATGCGTTTTCACATTTCAACTTAATTTCTGGTACAACAATACTCCAAAATGCTTGGCTTTATTAGACAGATTGAGAGCGCCTTGAAACTAGGGGCGGCGGATTCAAGGATTTTCTATGTTTTAACACTGCCGTCCAGCACACAGGCGTCATTTGGAAAGCTATCTCAGTGCAGGTTGTAGAAATTTGTATTTGCGACTGCATCGCAATACATTTAGTTGCTGCTGTGGCAGTAGCTGTTGATTTATTTAACAAGTTTTAGTGTCATTTGCAGATTTAAATATTTAAAAATTTAAATTTTCAAAACTACATACATGCATACATACAAACATACGAGGTGTGATCAAAAAATAACCGTTATATTCAAATTTCGTGAGTTACGTATGTTCGATTTTCCCTTTTTATTTTCTGTTATGTTTTGGATTGTCAATTTGATTTTGACAGATAAAAAGGTTAGTCGCCGCGTTTTGGTATAATCTGCGTTTTTTTGCTATTCGAAAAAAACGGATCAAAGAAACTGTATAGTTTGTAAAAATGCATAAATGTGAGAATTTGAAATGTTGACTGTGGCGTTTGGCGAGTCTACTATGAGCAGAACACAAGTTCAATTGTGATATAACCGGTTTAAATAAGGTCGACAAGATGTCAATGACGATGCTCGTCCTGGTCGCCCGAGCACGTCAACATCCGATGAAAACATTCAAGCAATGAAAAAATTAATTTGGATAATCATCGAATCACTATTAGAGAGGTTGCCGAGGATGTTGGCATATCGTTCGGCTCATGTCAGGCAATTTTTACGACTGTTTTAGGCGTGAAACATGAGGCAGCGAAGGTTGTTCGAAAATTGCTAAATTTTGAGCAAAAACAACATCGCATGAACATTGCTCAGGAGATGTTGAACGTCGTCAACGACGATCCAGATTTGCTCAAAAAGGTCATAACTGGTGACGAAACATGGGTGTATGGCCATGTCATTGAAACCAAAGCCCAAAAATCCCAATGGAAGCCTCCAAAAGAGCCAAGACCGAAAAAAGCACGTCAAGTTCGGTCAAATGTGAAGGTTTTGCTCACTGTTTTCTTCGATTGCAATGGCATGGTGCATCATCAATTCTTGCCACAAGGTCGTACGGTCAATAAGGAGTACTACCGTGAAGTTATGCACCGATTGCGCGAAGCAATTCGTCAGAAACGCAAAGAATTGTGGAAAAACTAATCATGGATTTTGCACCATGATAACTCACCAGCTCACACATCGATGCTTGTTCGTGAGTTTTTGAACAAAAACAAAAACCGTAATCATTCCTCAACCACCGTTTTCACCGGACTTGGCCCCAGCTGACTTTTTTCTCTTCCCAAAACTGAAGATACCGATGTATGGAAAGCGTTTTGCTAGGATTGAGGAGATAAAAGAAAAATCGAAACGGGAGCTGTTGGCGATACCAAAAAGCGCCTTTCAGAAGTGTTTCGAGGATTGGAAAAAAACGCTAAAATAAGTGTATTATATGTGAGAGGGGTTACTTTGAAGGGGACAAAATAGTTATTGCTAAATAAATTCTTTTTGAAAAATTGAAAATAACGGTTATACTTTGATCACACCTCGTACATATTATATACATACATACATACATGTGGTATGTTAAAAATCAAAATCGATTTTTTAGACTAACCGTATCTTTGAATCATTTCAAAGCCCATAAAGAACATACCATAGATAGATGTACAGTGAGTGCCAAAGGAAACTGTACTTTATAGATACAATTCTAACAATCACTAAAGTCAACTTTTACCATCTAAGGAGAGTGCCCGAAAAAATTTGATAATATTTTCGTAATTTTTTTGTAATCTTTTTTCTTTGTTTTATTTTTAAATGAAACAATTTTAAAATCAAAATAACGGTAATATATTCTTTTCTTTTAACGCTGACTGTATAGCTTTAATATATTTTGTGTATAAGAATTTATTACAACATTATACCTTAATTATGTGCCTTCAATTAATAATTTTGAATCAAATTTGCACGGTAAGCCAAAGTAAACTTATGGTGATTTTTTTAAGTGCAAGTATTTGAAAATCTTGCGAACACTTGGTATTAACTTTTTAACAACAACAAAGTTTTTCACAAAATTATATATTTTTCATGACTTGTAAGTTTGTTTGTTTGTTTGTTTGTTGATTTTTTCATGCAATTAAAGCGTCAATTCACATTAATCTACGGTGTATCGCACCAAAGTTGTTATGAAAACTTTAAAAACTTTATGAGTTTTGTTGCACAAAAACAGCAGAAATTGTTGTTGCTGGTTGTGTTGTGTTGCCAATTGACGAAAAACATTCCAAACTGAGTGGGATGTAAAACTAAATGGACAAAGAAAATGTAGGCTTTAGAAGCTTGTCGGCCTTATTTTAAACAGTGTGGACAAAATTAAAATTTTAAACAAAAAACTTGTCTTAAATTCTGATTTTTTTTATTATTATTTCTTCTAGTATTGTAACTACCACATATGCCTTAGTGAAACAGTTATATTATCGATTTAACACAATAATTTACTTTAAAATAAACAACAACTTATTTTATGCAAATTTTTCTTTTTTTTTCTTTCTTTTTTTTAGGTAAGTGTGAACGAAGTTTTGTGTAATGACTTGCAGTCATAAATTGTAAGTAAGTATGTGTATATCGGGGTATACTGTTATGTCTATATGCCAAATACGTTTGAATTTGAACAAATGAAAATATCTTTCGATTTTATCAAATAGGTTAAGTTAGGTCAAATTGACAGCCTCCTAAAAAAACATAGCTTACAGGAGTTCAATTTATTATTGTGTTTGAAGATAATTAATGCGAATCCATTTAGTTAACAGAGCTCTATTAAACAATAAATTTTATGGCTTTGAAATGAAAACAGAAAAAAGGATAACATTTCGGGAACAAAAATTTGCTCAAAAGCGCAAGCTTACTGTTCTAATATATTGTTACGAAAATGGAAATGGTGTAACTTCGTTTAACATTAAAATGTTACATAAAAGCTACAAAAACAAAATAACG